>JAJEKV010000645.1:0-126651 GCA_021234155.1 Isoetes taiwanensis
ATATTTTTCTAAGATGATAAAAACAACATTGTTTTATGATATGGTAATCAAAACATGATAATTTTAATTGGTCTCAAGTAACAACTTAAATGATAGGGTTCATCAACATATTTTCTAAAGTGATAAAACAACACGGTTTTATGGCATGGTATTGAAACATAGCAAGTTTAATTGGTTTCTATAATAACTTAAATTATATGATAATTACTAGTGTTTAGTACATCAAGTTTATTAGACTAGTGTTTGATCACATCTATCTTCTTCAATATATTGACATGGTAATTTTAAGTTTATAATTTCATTGATGTTTTATCGTGATTAATCACCAATACACAATGTGATAAATGATCTTGGTTTAGATCTGCTAATATGATTTTTTTAATCCTATTTTTCTCCATGGTACTAAAACGTAATTATCTCAGTTAGTTTTTTCTAACAACTTAAAATGTTAATGTTTGTTATGTTTGTTATCGCATCTATCTTCTATATATTGTCTTGGTAAATTATTTAGATATTTTGTTACAATTGTGACAAATTAATATGGTTCAAATTTGTTAATGTGATTTTTTTCCCACGATTTCGAATAGTCAATCGATATTAGCACAAAAACTTCAAATGCTTTAAAACATGTTTGATCACAAAGTATGATATTATATTATATGTAAGATTATTGATTGATATTTCGTATTCATTAACTGTTTATAAAACAATCTTAGATATTTATCATTGTTCTTATTTAAAAGACAAAAGAAGACAACATTTAGAAATAATCATTTCCATGTTCTCATATTACTAAAAAATTATAAGTACAATTCTAAAGGACAGATTATCTTAACATATATAATGATTGGCGGGCAGATTGCTGTGCGCAACACTCCTTCATAAAATTTTTTGACACGTTTGGAATACTTGGGACCGACTTATTGGGGTATTGTCGCGGCGCTAACACTCCTTCATAAAATTTTTTTGACACGCGTTTGGGATATCGGGACCGGACTTTTTTAACCATAAAAATTTTTGACACGTTTCAATATTAGGACCCAGCCAGTAGCCAGGATTGAAGCAACATCTGTCTGTCCGCAATAGTGGTCTGGGTAATCTGTCTGTAATTTTATGGATAATCTCTGCACACGAATCCGAAACCTCTGTTTCTTTGCCACGTTTTGGTTAGGAATATTTTGGTGCAACATCTGTAATTTAGATGGATTAGACAAGTCTGGCTTGGTAATGTGTCGCTTCTACACCGGCAACATCTGTAATTTTATGATAAAAACATCTGCAACATCTGCACTGCAACATCTGTAATTTACGGATACGAACATCTGGAACATCTTGACGAATATAAAAGGGATAGTTACCTAATTCTAATAATGTAATTCTGAGATTCTCCTCGAATTGGCTCTGCACCGGCTTTCCTATAAGTTCACGTCTTTGTTGTTTTATTGTGAAAATGTTTCGTATTTGATGCTTCTCTGCTATGGCCGCTGGCTGTAAAACTCCTTCCCTAATAGTGGTTCCCCAGAACGCGCGTTGCTTTAGCTCATGTCAATAGGCCTAGAAACCTCTGCCTACAGTAGAAACAGACGAGGCCAACAGAAGAAACCTATGCGGTTGCATGCCTAGATTAAGCAATATGGAATGGATGGAAGAACTGAATACCTCTTGCCGAATCCAATATAAACTGTATAACTGAATACCTCTTGCCGAATCGACATCAGATAATATCTTGTGCCGGTTCCCCTTCGAATCTACACAAAAAAAAAAACACAGAGAAGTCGAAGGGGACGAAAGGGGATGGACCGAAAAGTCGCCTCAAAAGCGCCTGGTGAAGCTTTGGCAGAGTGTTGCCGCGAAAAAAACCGTGACCGCCATGGCCGATTAGAGAACTCCAAAACAAAAAAGCGATCGGCGCCCCATAGCGTTAAAGCCGTTTTATTAGGATCCCCACGTAATTGGCAAAAGGGCAATTTTGTTGGCGGCGACGCGGCAGAGCATATGGTTGGGACAGAACATCTTCCGGGCAGTTCTTCAATAGACTTGCTTTGTCCATGCCAGATTTTGAGAAGAAGATTCTGCCGCCATGTGGCACCTTCTAATCGAATGTCATAATCCATGACAGAATGCCATCGTGGAGGCTCTTTGCCTTTCCAGCTGGAACCTTGGCCCAATAAAAAAAAAAATACCCCAGCCCTCGTGCTTCCCGTAGGCCTTCTCACCGCGGTGTCTCGAATGGAATAACGCCCTCGGCCGTAATCGGTCGAGGACACTAAAAAGAAACCAAGAAACACAGACATACTCCTTGATCTTGACCCCCTATCCACATTTAACCCTAATTAACACCCCCACCCGTGACCTTGTGAGATCAATTGGACGCCAATTACTTTTGTCAAGATATGAAGTCGTTTAATGCCAAACTTGAAGCTAATTGTAGGCTAGGATGAAATATCTACTGCCACATTCTGGTGTTCACACTGCATATGACCACACATTTTATTGTGTTGCCCCTAAACACCCCCACTACACCTACCTCATCTAACGATAATTTTGCTCCTTGGCTTGATCTTGGTAAAGATCAATGGTTTTCCCCTCGCCACATCATTTGCTTGCCCACGTGATGTCGTCCTAGCCGTCCCAAATTCTAGACAATTTTCATCAGCTATAATAACCATTAATCACTTAGCAGCGTAGAATCGTGCATTAGAAACTGCTTTCTCTAATTAGTGGCATGCGTCAAACCAGACCATGGTTTGTGGCTTACCACAGGCTCGATTGATTATTCCAGACCATGGTTTATGGCTTACCACAGACTCGATTGATTATTCCTTTCCCTTTTTTTTACCTATGGATAAAGGGCATGTGTCAAACCATGTTGTTAAAGTACCAAGTACATGTGTCAACCTTTGGATTTTTTAATGCTCGGATAAAAGGCATGTGTCAAACCATGTTGTTTTAAGTATCAAGTATTGCCAGTATCAAAATATTGGCATAGTGAGCACCTCACTAAGTGCCAAACCATACATAATTAAGCATACTTACTACACCTAGGACTTTGCCTCCTACATGAGTTCCTTCCCATTTGTCCTTATTAAATCTTTATTAGTCTTTAACGATGTCAACGTCAAGTCATTTTGAAATTGCTCAATTGTTTTAGAGCGGCCATTTATTCTATTTGTCCATCTCTTTGTGGCTTATGTGTGTCACTATTTCTCTCAAGCATTGCTAAATAGAAGTTTAAGGTTGTTGCCTAGATTACTCAATCAAAAGAGTCATTGTTATAGCTTTTGTAGAGCCTAGCAATGTATTAAAAGCCAAAACAAATTCACAATGTCTTGGGAACAATCAAGTATATGACACTATGCCTATAAGAACATACGGCAACATTACGGGTTCAAGTCCTACCTGTACTTGAGTTGTTATATTAACCAAATATAATCCTGATTGAAGACAGAAGGGATGGGTGATTCTAGAGGATGGAATTTTTACCTGAGATCCCATTTGTAATTAGGAAACTTAACCTTTTGTAATTGTACTAGACATGAGTGCTAAGTTGCTATGTTTCTATATTTGCAGGAAATACGCTCAAATGATGGCAAACAATGCATGTATGTTGTAGATCTAGAAAGAAATAAGATCAGCGGATGGTGATCACGAAGAGATATATTATGTTAATTAAATAAGAAGAGGAAACTCAAGTAAGTTTTTTACACCATAGATAGCGTGGTATGAGTGGCCCGCTTTTATGTCTTATGTTGTGTTGAATAGTCAAACCCAACCGCTATTAAAAGAATGACCGATTCAGAGAGAAATTTACTGAGGAATGCATATTATAGACAAAGGTACGCTTAATTTAACCGAGGAACTAAGAGAAGAGAGACGCCATGAGGCGTAGAGAACGCACAAGGGAACGCCGAAAGCAGCCTCCGTAAGCAATGTGAATGAGATTGTCGGACCCCTAACAAGCTTAAGAGAATGTAGCGGATGATTTAGAACAAGGGCATTTGGCACATTGGCAAGCCTCAGGTAACGACGATGAGCTTGGCAATAAATCGAACTTATACTATGTGTACATGGAATAAGAGGTGCACATATTGCCAAATCCCACTATTGAATGTCGAGCAGGATGGATTTTGTTGCAACAATGGAAGATGGCAGCTCCCACCATTACCTCCTTTGCCCGTACCATTGAACAATTTATACAACACGCCCGATTTTCAAACGGACGCTAGAAAGATTAACAGACTGTTTTGCTTCAGTGTGCTTGGAGTCGATGGCGGATTTGTGAACCTAGATTTTCCTTCTTCCGTCACAATTACTGGTCGCACATATCACAGAATACTTCCTACAACAGATATAGGAAATCCTATACATTGGTACATCTATGATGAATCACAACGTTATGTACATGCACGTAACCAAGCAGTGCCATTTCAATGGATTGTGACCATTGGTTCTATTCTTTCACAAACAAATCCATTTATTAATCATCTTCGAACCATGGCAAGCATGCATATGCCATCGGCATACATAACAATTGAAGGAGTTATAGCAAGCGATGAGATTGCAGCCATCGCTGAGGTTAACAAACACAACTGTATTAGGTTGCCGGGTTTTGGGTGCAAAACCAAGGGGAACCAACCTTCATGAATATTCTGACCCCATGTATGAACCACTTCAAGCATTCTCTATTCTATCCTCATGGCACATTAGGTTGGGGACTAACGAAAGTACAATCTCACACACGCTTGCAATGGTATAGAGTGAGGTTGTTGCATGAAGAACCATTCCTACAATTAGGTCGACTTTGTGGGGAGTACTTAGTTGATATGTACTCGAGGGTTGAGGATGCCCGACCGAACTACTTTAGGACGCCGGGTCTTCAAACAGAGAACACAATATGACGAGGATTACTCGAGCGAGAGAACGATGATCAAAATGATGTCATCTTGCCCGCAGATCATTCTTAGGAAGTAAAAGATGGTGTTCGGTGCAAGTAGCGTGACGCGTTGGCACTTTTCTCCGGGCAAAAGGTCGCCCCACCTTATTCATCACAATGACAACAAATGTAGATTGGCCCCGAGATACGGGTTGCACTTAGACCGTGACAAAATGCCTCCCCGATGCCCCTATGGTGGTTGTTCGATGTTTTCATGGTAGGCTACAACGGTTGAAAGAGTTGCTACGAAAAATTTTTCGGCCGGATATCATACATGATTCATGTCGTGGAATTTCAAAAACGAGGATTACCCCATGCACATCTTGTGTCGCTGCATGAGCCCGAAATACCAATTGAGTGTATTGATGAAATCATTTTCACTGAATCGCCATCGGATCCAGTTCTTCTTACGGTGCACAAGTCCAAAAATTTATGATACATAGACACGTAGGGTAAAGATGCTCGAAACAATACCTCCCCAATTTGTTACAAGTTTCCAAAGCCCGTGAATCCCGCGGACATATCTTGATTCAAGGGGTTACGCTCAATATAGAAGGAGAAATCCAGATGATATGTGGGTAGTTCCTTATAATGCTTTCTTGCCGCATGAGTTAGATTGTCATATCACAAGAGACATTGCGCCTCACGTGCATGTGTTCTCCTATCTCTATAGTTACATATACAAAGGGTTCGACACGCCAATTTTCGAAAGTAACTCAAGAGCACCAATCCACGCCTCAACCATCATCAATGAATAATCAACGGACATGTTATACATCACGGCAAGTTAGCAAGAAATGTTGAAGAAAGAACAGAGGCCATGAGAGAATCACCCAAAATATATCGGTGGATCAAAGTGTAAGACAGCCTTCTACAAATGAGATAATGGATTATGTCGCCAAGACGTTATTTGTCCGCCATGAGGCATCATGATGTCATATCATATAACGGATAAATTTCCATCCGTTAAATGCCTTCCATTACACCTACCATTGCCGATACAAATTCACTCTTAGACCACTATTTTTACGCCCCTAGATTCTCGAAGTTCGATGCTTTTACATACATACAATACTATGAGCATTATACATTAAGCACATGGAATGGCGATCTATTTTGCAACATGGCTAATACCTAGAACAAGAACGAAAGGGGATATACAAAAAACATTGTGAAAAGAGAACAAAGCAACCGATTATATGTAGAATACCTCTTATCGCCTCGAATTGGTGAAGCATTCTACCTAAGACGAGATCTTGCCTGATCGACCGTCCGGGACATGGGAAGAACTCAAGGTCGTAAATAATCAACAATATGAAACTTATCGACAAGCTGCAGAAGCAGAAGGACTAATTGGAGCATATAATGAAGCAACATTAGTTATGGAAGAAGCAGTATCGTTGTCTCTAAGTCCCACGCAACTACGGTTTTTATTTGCAATGGTGTTACTTGATCAAGCACCAGCAGTTGAGATATGGGACAAATTTCGAGTACCTATCTCAAACGATGAAGCGGTTGCATTTAATGAGTCCCTCCACCTAATCAATAATATATTGACACAACATGGAACCAACATAATGGCCTTCGGCTTGCAACTACATGCTCGTCTCGCAAGAGATGTAATGCACGAGTTTGCCACTTTTCCTGACCATGCGAGATATTTAAATTCTTTAATGGAGATGTCAAGTGAAATGAATGCTAATCAGATGGAAATATATGATTATATACAAAAAATGTTAGAATTCTCACAAAGCAAGCAACCAACATTCGTAAATGGCAAGGCTGGCACGGGAAAAACATTCGTCCTTAATTGCATATGCTTATTAATACGCGGGAATAAGAACATTGTGCTCCCATGTGGCACCACAGCACTCGCAGCCCTTCAATACCCAGGGGGCCGAACTGCGCACTCTCTCTTTCAAATCCCCGTTGTAGAAAACAATGCAGGTTTACATTCGCTGCTAGAACGGGATTCAGGTGCAGCTCAACTCCTTAATGCAGCAAAGGCCATAATTTGGGATGAATTCCTAATGGCTAATAAAGCAGTTATAGAAAGCGTCCACAATCTATTGCAACAATTATGTGGAAATAATTTACCTTTCGGAGGAAAGCATTTTATAGCTTCTGGAGATTTTAGGCAGGTCGCACCTGTCGTGAAAGGAGGAGGAAAGACAGCAGCTATCAATGCATCCATTAAATCATCCCCTCTGTGGCAAACATTCCATGTGTTGAAATTAGAACAACCAATACGAAATGCAGGTGATCTAGAACTCTTGCGTTATGTTGATAATATAGGGGAAAACTGGGAAGAAACAACAGTCCCTTTGGACATATTTGCCACAACTACTGAAGTTGCAGAGGCAGAGAGCGAGAAACGAGAAACGAGAAATGAGCATTCCTATCTCCTATCAACAAGCACGTCAATAATTTCAACGAGCGTACACTAGACAAGGTTCCAAATCACGATAAATTATACTACAGCCATGATCACATCAGCGAACAAGATGAACCTATTCACGATCACCCCTATGCAACATCGGATTTTCTTAACAACTTCACCCACTCTGGTATTCCTGATCATGAACTCAGACTCAAAGTAGGAGCAATATGCCACATCATGAAACGACTTGACACAGAAAAGGGTCTCGTGAAAAATGCAAGAGTCATGATCACTTCAATGCACGACAAGTTTGTAATGGTAAAAGTATTGGCCGCGACCACACAATTGAACGATTGCATATACCCAATTTCGAGGACCGACTTCTTCTATCAACCAGAGAATAGACCATGGACCGTCCATAGACGTCAATTGCCACTACGACTTGCATATGCGACCACTTTCAATAGCTGCCAGGGACTAACATTGGACCGTGTCGTCCTTGACCTGCGAACAAATGTATTTGCACACGGTCAATTATATACGGCACTCACGCGCATACGAAGAAGACAAGACGTACTCATTCTATTATCTCCAGATAATGCAACAAAACGTACAACAAACGTCGTCTACAAAGAGTTGCTCTTATAAAAAGGTATGTTTACTCCCCTCGTTCCTCAAATCTTCATTCGTGCAAGTCATTATTTTATATATAATATAAATAGCCATAATCTTCTATATTCTACTGTTGTACACGATCGTCCTCTTATATTCCTAAAAAGGCTCCTCTTATAAACGGTATGCTTACTGCACCATTTCTCTAATCCATTTGTGTTATTCTCTGTTGTTAGAATATATCATCTCGTTTTAAAATGTATGCATGCATGTACGTATGTTTGTATATTTTCTTATTTTTAGCCTATGTGGTGGATGGCCTGCTATTCAATTACCATGGGACTCCCCTCATATAAAAATTATAAAACTAAAAAAAATAAAAATAAAAATAAAAAATGAGAAAGATGTCCATCGCGATGTAGGTATAGTGGTCAAGCCATTGGTTATGGGAGGCCCCCAGCCAGGCCCAAAACCCACTGACAACCATCGGGTGGAAACAAAGAAAAAATGAAGAAAGCATCCATCGCGATGACAATTTAGTGGTCAAGCCATTGGTTATGGGCGGCCCCCAGCCAGGCCCAAAACCCACTAATTGTCATTGGAGGATAAGAAAAAAAAAAGAAGAAAAAAAAGAATCAAAACGTCCATCGCGATGTGGGTCTAGTGGTCAAGCCATTGGTTATGGAGGCCCCCCGCCAGGCTCAAAACCCACTGACAAGCATCGGGTGGAAAGAAAGAAAGAAAAGCATCCATCGCGATGATAATTTAATGGTCAAGCCATTGGTTATGGGCGACCCCCACCCAGGTCCAAAACCCATTGATTATCATCGGATAAGGATAATGATCTAATAGTGGGAATCCCATGGTTGTTGATTATAGCACCCATCTATCCTATAGGCAAAAAAACACAAGGGAAGAATGCAGGTTCAACTCCTGTATATTCTGAACATGTAATCCTCTATATTCTACTTTCAGGGTGATGAAGGTTGCCTTTACGAACACTTAGAGTGTTTTGCACGATTGGGAATAGAAAGGTGTTACTATGGAGGCATTGGGCGTTAGTAGTGGACCCAATCTCACAAGTTTAGAACTAAATAAATATTCGCAGTTCTAAATAAATAAGGACTTATTAGTCTTTATCAAAAGAGCTCATTATAAAAATCAACCATGCAATTTATTTTTAACATTCAAAGTCTATTCAAAGTCTATATGCACAAGGCAAGGGGAAGATGTGAAAAGTTTAAGCGAAGAATAATTACGTAATTTTAATTGCCATCCATGTTCAAGACATTTTTGCCACGAAATCTTGAGGGCATGCATGTTGTTTCGCATCTCAAGGATGTCCAGAATTGAGATCTATTCGACTTAGCACAAAACTTCTTTTGCAGCAGGTTGGAGAAGAGAAATGTTCGCGGCGGCCGCAAGGCCGCCGCGATAAATTTCTTGTATAGATAAACAGGTCTTTCACACACAAGGATTCTCCCACTCGCTGAATTGTCAAGAGCATTTTATTGCATGCCTCTACACCAAAGAGCTGGCTGGATCTGCATACACTCAAGCAAAAAGATTAGCACAACTAAAAATAGACTGAGCAACAAACACATCAAATTTTGTGTTGTGCAGGCTTCTTGATTCACATGCATTGGAGGTGCAAATTGGTGGCCGGATATTGATGAATTCATTGCTGGTACATGCTTATATACTTTGGGTACAGTTTCTTGCAATGCCCATTCTTTGCCTCTGATATGAGAAGAGTAGGTGGATACTGCAGGGGTTTAAAGATCTCTACTGTTGTAGTATAGTGGAAGCTAAAGCAGCTTCCTGCTCCAGCACTTCCTGCTCTAGCTCCAAAACTCACTGATGGAGCCATGGCCTCTATTAAGACTTCAGACTTCAGCTATGCTGGCATTCACCTGAAAAAAGTTAAAGAAGGGCATGTGTTTAAATGTAATGTAACATTGGAAGGAAAAAAATGAGATCCCAACGCATGCACAATTTAAAATTTAACTACTGGGTGTAACTACAAACATGTCAAAATGCATAAGTTGAAGGGACAATTGTACAATTGCAAACATGCACAACTCTCAAATTTCAAGCTAGACAAGCTAGTATAGAAAGGTTTTTTTCAGAATCAAATGCAATTACTCCTCAGGTTTTGGATTTAGAGAACTCTTTATAAATGCCAACATACCCAGTCCCTTTTCTTCCTTAGCCCCTCAATTCCACAAGTCAATCCCATATAAGCTTCAACGAAGTATCCTGCATGTTCAACAAGTATCTCTTTAAAAAGTAAAAAAATTATTCATACAAAGAAATATTACCGCCATTTGAATTCGCCAATATAATTTTGCCTCTGTAGTTTCTGTCATTTTATCACAAAGTCACCACATAGAAAGATGGGCGACTACATGATGTCCTAAATCAGAAACATGTCAACTACTAATTATATGCTCAATCCAACAACATGCAATACTTGCTGCCATTGGCTAGTCAAATGACTTAAGGAAAGCAGGATAACAATGGAAAACCATGTTTTAACAGCGTATTTGCCATGGAATGTAGACAGTATTTCACAAGCAACAGAGAAGCCTTGGTGCTCTATGCCATATCACCCTAAGCAGCTGAAAAGCTTCCTAATTTGAAACTGCAATGAGTGTTGTCTTCTTGTTGCATTTCAAGTGCAATAGAAAAGGATCAAAGCTTAGACACCAACAAAACTAAGAAAATATCTAAAAGTCCAAGACTAAAAGAACAAGCTTACATAATGCCTACAGAGCTCTAGCATTTTGCTAGAAAAGAAAAAGTAGCAAGACTATTTTGAGCACAGAAAAGGCCCCAAGATGCCCCGCATCTACGAAGCACAGGCAACACTAGTATTTTGCCTAACTAGCTTAAATCTGAACTGGGGAGCTGAGGCATAGAAGGCGTTCTTAGCAGTCAAATCTTCGGCTCCACTTGTCCACTGCATCACTAATTTCGTATCAATGGATATAATGGCAAATAGCCTTCTAGCAGCAGGTGCCATTCCGGCAATGGTGTATGCTATTGAAGAGATAAACGAACTTATAGCTGCTGCTAATTCGGTGTGTATCAATATCAGAACCTTGTCCCCCGAATGGATTTTTGCAATGAAAGCAGCTGCAACGCAAGCTAATGCTCTTCAGAAACCATGGGTGTTGGACCCCGTGGGCGCAGAAGCAAGTGATTTCAGAACCACTAAATTAGAGTTGATTGACTTGGCTCCTTCTGTTATCCGAGAGAATGCATCAGAAATAATGGCCATTACAGGAACTTCAGTTATGCCTACCAAGGGAGTGGATAGTTTGCACACATCGACAGATGCACTGGAA
The DNA here is from genome assembly GCA_021234155.1 of Isoetes taiwanensis. Lineage (NCBI taxonomy): Eukaryota > Viridiplantae > Streptophyta > Lycopodiopsida > Isoetales > Isoetaceae > Isoetes > Isoetes taiwanensis. Next base: position 11,276 of record JAJEKV010000645.1, read on the forward strand.
GCAGCGAAGGAATTAGCCCGTGTATCTCAGTCAATAGTGGTTGTGACAGGAGCGATTGATCTTGTGACAGATGGTAACAGAATTCTGGAAGTGCACAATGGAGTTCCAATGATGCAACAAGTAACTGCAACTGGATGTGCAGTAGCAGCATTTTTAACAGTTCAATCTGCACAATATCTAGAAGCTGCAGCTTATGCACTTGCAGTCTTTGGTCTCACTGGGGAGATTGGCTCGGAAAAGGCTAATGGGCCTGGTTCACTCCGTATGCGTCTTTTGGACGCATTGCATTACTTGGACGAGGCATCTGTAATTTCTCGAGTAAGAATTGCACAAATTTGATCTGTTACCAATTCGCAATACAATTGATGACGTAAACCTAGGGGCTATCAGTTTCTCGCATCTCATTGCTAATCTGCATGTGTCATATTTCAGGATTGATGCAGATAAATATTTATTAGTGTATGAGGATGTGGATGGCGAGTGTATGTCTGATAGGTTGATGCTTGTAAATCTAATTAAGCAAGGAAGAGACAGCCTATATATTGAAATAACTTATAACTAGTTTAAATCTTGTCGCAGAGCAACAGGCAGAAGTGCTTACCAGTCTTGATCTGCTGCAGTAAGAGAGAGGCATTGTAAGTGGCGGTCATACTCCAAAACCGCATCCTTGCTACACCAGATTGCATGAAGACAAGAAGGAGATTCGGCAATGGCCCTGCAGCCACGGCTTCAAGCAACAGGCCGCAGCGTAGCTGCTCTTCCAACCACACATCTCCACCGGAGAGAGATGCATGGCAACGGGAGGCTGCCGCCGTTGCCCTAGGCGATCAATCAAAACCCTAACATCGATCGTGTTCTTCCTAGCAAGGTTAGGGTTGCAGTACAGGCAACTCGAAAAAATCATAACAGGGAATATTTTCTATAAGGTAATTAACCTATTATTTCGGTCGACCTGATTAAAGCATTATTTTGCCATTTCTGCCAATGGTCAACAGCCTTGTTTTTTTTTTGCTCATGGTGGAGTGCATGTATCGGATGCTTGGATCTAAGCTGTGTGTTCTTGTTTTCTAAGTGTTCCCATTCTCATATAAATCAAAACTTTGACTACCTTCTCAAAATAATACTAACCTTTGTAGTTAGAAAACGGCTTTCCTTGCCCCTAATTGCCAGACTTTGTTTTGATGGTTGTCGTTCCTTGTCGTGACATATTCACTTGTATTGCACGTTGCTTCCACCTATATTTGCAGTACTCCATCAAGTCATAGTACGCTGCCATGTTGGTTTCCCAACTTAAACAGGTCTGTTATTCCATGTCATGTGTTTTGATAGCCAAAACAGTCCTAGAAAATGTTATTTTGGTGCCCCCATGGTGTCTTGCATGTCCTAGTTTTTGTTGAAGCTGTGTGTGCCTGCTTACTGTGGTATTCCCATTTTTTATTCATTATTACACTTTCAAACTAATACCGACCTTTGTGCTTAGAAGATGGACTTTCTTGCCCCTACCTGCTGGAGCTTGTTTTTTACAATTGCCCTTCCATGTACTGAACTATCTTCCTCCTGCTCCCCCTGCTTTTTGCTATTTCTAATCTAGTCAAAATTTGAGGGCCTGCCTTTTACCATCTTAAATAGGCATCTTAGTCTGTACCATGGGTTTTGCTAGCACAAACGACTCCAATAGTCCATCATTTTCGATTACTTAATACAGCAACCAATATAGCTTTATACTGACAAATATTTAATTTTTTCCTTTCCCCTTTGGCTTCTATGTCTTTATATGCTGCTCCTAAATTCAAAAATTGCTTTGATAACCATACCTTTGCACATCGCTTCTGTGCACTCTCCGTATGCTGCAAACCATAAATCTGGATGGGAAAGCTTGCCCCCATGGGCATAAAACAATATTTTGATGCCCCCAATTGATTTTAGGGGGTTTAGGCAAGTTAAATGTCCAATTGATTTTTTTATGAAACTTAGAATGATGTGTCTTCTATTATATCTAGGTAGCGCTAGTAAACGTGTGCCAGGTTTTGGGCATGCAAGTTTAGGTGCACATAAGTTTGAGGTGTGTGTTTATCACATTTGGGGTGTATTATCACATCTGGGCCGTCAAATGATGGCACAATCTGGAGAATGTGCATTGAACCCAGATCCCAACCTCCAATTCGAGGTCAATATGTGGTCAAATTGACCCCATATTATAGGGCCTCGGTTGCAAAATAACCATTGGGGCAAGTAATCTAAATACACTATACCCAATAGAACCAGTTGTACAGCAATATTAGACATCAAGCACATCCAATAGAACCAGTATCACAGCAATATTAGACATCAACCATAGACGTGAAGAGAGCGAGCATGGGGAATCGAATCCCAATTGACAATCCAGTGCTCATGCCTTATCTCAGGGTCCTAATTTCCGTCGTCGCTGCACTGTTAAGGACATCTGAGATGCACACTTGTTAAGGACATCTGAGATGCACACTTACTTACCATCTAATGCCTTCGGAATACTACATTATATGTCAAGTAATTTCCTTCACAATGTTATCTTCTTGTTGAGGCATGAGAAACAGCCTTATAAATAGACATCATCTCCAAAGTAAATAATCAAACTTCAACAGCGAAACAGAAGAACAAGATACTCTAGCCTTTAAGCAAGCGACCTACAAAAACGTGCATAGAGTCAAAGAAAGCATTCAATGATAAAGCACGTGTGGCAGCTCCGACCTCACGTCTCTGCAATCTCGGAAATCCAGTACTTTAAGGGATAGAAATCTTTGTCACAGCTGCAGCTCCAAAGAAAACATATTCGAAAGGAAAACGTGATTTGGGCCCAACAGAGGGCATGTCGGGTGCAGCAGCAGGGGCTTTGCCCTTTCTGGCATCTCTCTTCAGGGCGGAAGCGCTTACCTGTACGCCGAATCTCAGGAGCAAGCACCAAAGCATAATTTGGAATGGAAGATCGGATCCCAGCCACCTGCACAACCAAGGATAGCATCTCTAGCTCTGTCTGCCATCTGCCAAGGAACACGCGATAACTCTGGATAACTCTGGCCTTTTGGATGCAATCGCACAGTCGAAATGCCGTTGCATGCCAACCGGCATGCTCCGGTCGCACAATGTCCAGAGTTCGCGAGCCATCACAACGGAGCAAGTTTGGAACTGGCACTTGGGGAGGGTTTAGGGTTCTCCTTCTTAAGATCTCTCTTCGAACCCTCGAAGGAACCCTGCACACAAGCTCTTGACCCCTTCAGAGGCAGGGAAGTCTGCCAAAATCTAAACCCCACAGATTTACTAGGGTTTAGGTATCGGGGCAATAAAACAGCTCCATTTGTTAATCTCATCGTTCAAATAGTAGCTCATGTTCCAAGAAATGTTCTCAAAAAGAAAAAATGGACATCCACCGCACGGATGTCCGAACCCCCAAATTTTCCCCTTCATGGACATAGGACATGAGGGGGGAATGATGTGCCACTCTAGTTCGGCCATTCCTGCCAGCTCAGAATGTGGTTTTGACTTTGGGCATGAGTCCAAAGAATCCAGTTTACTGTAGGGAACAATGATTATGACCAACAGAGCCAAACTCGATTTGGTACAAGCAACTAGTCTATCTTTCACTCGATGCACTCCTAGCCTAGTGCTATAGTTAAATGCTAGCATGTACTTGGCAGTCCGGGTGTTTGATCGATTCCCTACTCCTTAGACATGTGCCATAGGATAACTCTGACCTTTTGGATGCAATCGCACAGTCGAAATGTCATTGCATGCCAACCGGCATGCTCCGGTCGCACAATGTCCAGAGTTCGCGAGCCATCACAACGGAGCAAGTTTGGAACTGGCACTTGGGGAGGGTTTTTTGTTCTCCTTCTTAAGGTCTCTCTTCAAACCCTCGAAGGAACCCTGCACACAAGCTCTCGATCCCTTTAGAGGCAGGGAAGGCTGCCAAAACCTAAACCCTACAAATTTACTAGGTTTAGGTATCGGGCAATAAAACAGCTCCATTTGTTAATTCCACTGTTCAAATAGTAGCTCATGTTCTAGGAAACGTTCTCAAAAATAAAAAATGAACATCCACCGCACGGATGTCCCAACCCCCAAATTTTCCCCTTCACCGGCATAGGACACGAAGGGGAAATGATGTGCCCCTCCAGTTCGGCCATTCCTGCCAGCTCAGAATGTGGTTTTGACTTTGAGCATGAGTCCAAAGAATCCAGTTTACTGTAGGGACCAGCGATTATGACCAACAGAGCCAAACTCGATTTGGTACAAGCAACTAGTCTATCTTTCACTCGACGCACTCCTAGCCTAGTGCTATATAGCATATACTTGGCAGTCCGGGAGTTTGATCAATTCCCTACTCCTTAGACATGTGTCATCGGATAACTCTGGCCTTTTGGATGCAACTGCACAGTCGAAATGTCGTTGCATGCCAACCGGCATGCTCCGATCATAAGATATTAACCTTGACATTGTAGTAGTTTTTTGAGCTACGCGCTATAAAATTGTTATTTAAGATGGTGTCGATGGTATCTCTATATTTACACAAGTGTTTGTAATATGAGGGACTGCATAAAGCTCGAAGATCCTATGAAGATTCTCCTAGATTCTATGAAGATTCTCTTAGATTCTCTAAAATTCCATCAAGATTCTCAAAACTTTTAGGAAGATTCCCCTAGATTCCCAAAGATTCTCTTGAGATTCTCTTACATTCTCCTAGATTCCCAAAGGTTTTCTTAGATTCTTAATGCTCCATAAAGATTCCTCTAGATTCTTAAGATTCTATGGAGATTCCTCTAGATTTTATTAAGATTCCCAAAGATTCTCTAAAGATTTCCCTAGATTCCAAAAGAATACCCCAAGATTCCTCTATATTCTCCAAGATTCTATCAAGATTCTCCTAGATTCTCTGAGATTCCATTAAGATTCCCATAGATTCTTAAAGATTTATGAAGATTCCTTTAGATTCTCCTAAGATTCTCTAAAGATTCGCCTAGATTTTAAAAGAATACCCCAAGATTCCTCTAGATTCTCCAAGAGTCTATCAAGATTCTCCTAGATTATTCTAGATTCTCTAAGATTCCATTAAGATTCCTCTAGGTTTTTAAAGATTTTATCAAGATTCCCCTAGATTCCCAAAGAAATGCTTGAGATTCCTATAGATTCTCTTGAGATTCCTCTAGTTCCAATAGATTCTAATGGAAAAAGATTCCTCTAGACTCCCCAAGATTACATCAAAGAGGAAAAAGGTTCTTAAAGATTTTATCAAGATTCCATTAGATTCCCTTACATTCTCAAAGTCGCTCTCTTGAGATTATCATAGATTCTCTAAGATTCTCATGATAAGAGGAAGAGGGATTCCCTAAGATCCTAGGGCAAAAAAAGATTATACTAGGATTCCCTCAACTTGCCATAGATTCCTTGAAAATTCTTAGTGTTCGATCATGTTGGCTCCAACATGCAACAAAATAGTGAAAAAAGCACCACTCATTGAAAAGGAAAAGCGAGAGGAATCCAAAGGGGAAGGTGAGTCCCACCTTCATCGAAAAAGGGAACCGCCAAGCTGATTGCTTTTGAAGGCGATTAAAAAAAAAAGAAGCTTCCTAGAATGCCCACTAATAAATGCTTTGCCACCTCATTACTTCTTTTTATTAATGAGGGTGCCACCTCACCTCCTTAAAAAAAAAAAAACTTATTTAATATTAAAGAGTTAATGGCTAGGATTTATGCTCACCTTTTGATCCAATGGTTAAGATCTGCTACACCAAATTCACTTTTTGGCATCTTCCTTGCACCTTCCCCATAAAAATCATGGGCTAGGATTTCGCCTTCCCCTTTGATCCAACGGTTCACAGATGGGGTGTATGCCCCCATGTATGACTCATGTATGACCCCATCAAAATCCAAAGGCTTAAGGTACGCCACCTCACCAACTTTTTATCCAAGGGCCAAGATCAAAAATTTATATCCGATATGTCATTTTGTAACTACTCCCATGAGTTTCTATATACATATTAAGATATGAATGGTTATTATTCCTGCGCTAAACCTCACAAAACAATTGTCAATTTCTTGGCTAAATGACATTATAAGGTTTCTTACAATATTAAGTAACGGAGGCAAAGCATTCACCTTTGGTTTTTGACGTTGCAGTAATCACAAGTTTCTAATCACAAGTTTCTAATATTGCGACGAAGTTACAAGCTAGATATCAATTCATTACAAGGTTTCTTTTTTTGCAAAGCAACACATTGATTTTAATCTATGTCATTAGTGGCATGTTGTTTATTTTTCTTTTGTAAAATTTATTGATAAGGCTCATTTGATTCTACGAAGCCTTACATGCGTGTGCTTCCTATATATTTAGAAGCTTTGCATCTTTATTAAGGCTCAAAACAGTTGCATTTGGAAAAATGCAAGACTAACAACACGATTAACACAAGAATAAGCTAACTAATAAGAAGAACGTGGTAGAATACAAATTTGTGACAACTAGCATGTAAACGCATCTGAAATTATGATACTAAAAATGTATATAGAAAAATCATTCCATTAAATTAATGATGACTTTCAAAGACCATCATAAACTCTAGAATTCATAAGTTAAATATAGTACGAACTAGGAATGGTTTTGCAAAATCAATATGTGCCTAAAACACATATTCTAAACTATTGATGATTTCAGAAAATTATTGTACGATTGTAGAATTCATGTAAGTAAACATGATATGAACTAGCAATGATTTTGCTAAAAAACTATACACTTAAAAACAATCTCACAAACTAATTATGATTTCCGTAAATCTTTGAATTGGTACAAAAAATACGATATGAAGCACTATTGGTCTTGCAAAATCAATATATGCTTAAAATACATCTTCTAAACTATGGATGATTTCAAAAAACTATTATACGATTCTAGGATTCAGGTAATTAAACATGATATAAACTATTAGTGATTTTGCTAAATCAATCTACACTTAAAAACAACCTTAAGAACTAATAATGATTCCTAGAAACTAGTGTAAAATTTTGAATTAGCACAAAAAAAACGATATGAGCCACTATTGGTTTTTCAAAATCATCATATGCTTAAAACACCTCTTCTAAACTATTAATGATTTCAAAAACCTATTGTACAATCGTAAAAATCATGTAATTAAACAAGATATGATTTTGCTAAATCGTTGTACATTAAAAAACAATCATACAAGCTAATGATGATTTCTAGAAACTACTGTAAAACTATAAATTAGTACAAATAATAGGATATCAACCACTATTGATTTTGCAAAACTAGGAAGAACACATGATTTTTCTTTACATTTTGTATTGTCGTATAAAAAAATCACATATATACTGGTTTTCATGCTAATTTTTTATACAACTTCATTTTTGGGGGCCTTGTGGAACCATTGTCACGAAAGGCTTCCATTCTTCAGGTCTAGTTCTAGCAGTCGATGGCTCCTCCTTCCTCCACTCTCCCCAAATCGATTTGGGGTAGAAATGGGGGTAGGACCCCAATTTCTCTTCCAAATTAGGCATGTCTCACTTGACCAATCAATTTGGGTCAGGTGGCATCGCCCTGTTGGTTGACCTTAACTAATCATTATCCTAATTCGACTAATTAGATTAATTAGTCACTAATATTTTTAACATAGCTAATAAAATTCCTTTTAGTTTAACCCAAGTCACCCTTTATCGACCCCCAAGGGTCTAATTAGATACTGGTGATGTGTCGTAGTATGTATACGTATATCATATAAATACCCGGAACGTCACAAAATTCATTCAGATTCTTAAGCAAAAACATAATTTATAGAAAGGCTCTAGTTCAGAATTATCAAGGCTTCAAGCTGTCACATGTTCCTTCACTATTTCAGTCTCCATTTCTATAATGTATTGGTGAGAAAATTTGACATCCACACATCATTTGTTTTAGGATTTAGCCATCTTACCACATTTGCAACTAAATTTCTGAGTGCATTTGTAAACCCTTGATATGCTGCGCTACAATTAAGCTGTCATTTATATCCACCTCCATCTGTAGACTTTAATTTTTTCTTATTCTTTAATTTTTTCTTATTCCAATGATGGACTGTGTTAAAGCATCAAACTTGTTTATACGTTTGCAGCAATACTGGCTTGTCCAGATGACATGCGTTAAAGCATTGAACTTGTCTATACACGTTTCCAACAATAATGCCGGCTTGTCCAGATGCACTGCATAAGCTGAACTATGGTAGATGTTGAAACAACATAGGAAGTGTGTAGCTATATTCCTCATAGATGGATCGGCCATATTAAAGCTGACAATTTTTAGCATTGAAGAACCCCAGACATGTTGTTGCAATAAGCCTGCAAAAGTGAAGTGAAGACCAGGATAATAGATACGGTTATTCATGTCTAATGTTGCACACTACACAAACAACTATTTATGCATGGGCTCAGATATGTTAAGTTCCTGCTTTTGCTACCTTCTACACTGTCATAACAAATATAATCAAACAAAGACATCAACATTGCATAATTTTCTGTCAATTCAACCATTAAGGACCAAATTAGAAAGAAATTGGATACGTTGCAAAGGATAACCGAAAATAATGTCTTCGTTGGCATATAAGGCAATGGCAATGTCATCATCTCCCTGTCTCTAAATTAAGTATATCTCCACTCCTTTGGCTCATTTGTTACGTGAAGTATATATATATATGTACTTCCAATGAAATGCTGCATAGACGCCATGAAATGAGTGCATAGAATTAATCACACTAAAGTCTTTGATGCCCAACAAATTAAAGCTCGACAACATTGCAAGCATTCTCGAAACTCTTAATAAAAAAATGAGTAGTAATTGAAAGCTGGATCATACAAATCATCCTCCCGAAGCTCTGCAAAATAATTAGCCATGTTCTGAAGCAAAGCAATTCATAGAAATATATCGATGTATCTGCACACAAAGGGGAGCTCAGAATAGCATGGTCAATTGTTGGAAGTGTACTAATGGTAGCCAAAAATCGATTTTATAATGCCACAAGCATTCATGTGCTTAGAGCTTTCGCATAATCTAAATAAGATCCCTGCCACAATAAAATAAAAAGCCAACAAAATGAAAGCAAAAATTGCGCATACCTAAATCAGAAAACTGTTAAGAAGAAATGATGATGCCATCAGAAGGAGATTAAATTAAACAACAGTAGCATAGAAAGACACAAAAATTGGTGGATCCAAGAAGGAAGTCGTACCGCCTTGCTGAATCCAAATCCGACAGACCAAGAAAATCATGCTAGGAGCTGTGGCAACGACCTATGGATGATGCATGGCGGTGATGCCTTGCAAGAAAAGCCATGGCGATGCAAGGAAGAGCAGATGGGAAATTCAAGCAGGGAAATGCATGCAAGAAAGAGCAGATGAAATTCATGGCCGGCAAGCTATGGCGACAAAAAGCCTGGATGGAAGAGAAATCTAAGGCGGCCAAAAATTTATGGCTGAACTGTAGCCACGTTTTTGGTTGAGGACCGGAAGAAAATGTTAATTTTATTTTAGGTGAACGAAAAAAAGGTAACTGCTTTATATATGTTTAGATAGATGAAGTACATTATCATGACAGTTGTGACATTACCTACCATCCCAGCATCACCCAAGTGGGCAAAAGCAAATCCTTATGAATCTTAATCTGACTTCATAATGGACCTCCATGGGAAGGCATCCATGCCTGACACGGCCTCTCTCAGCATATGTTTGCCCTCAAGCAACAAATGTTTAGTCAAGTCTAAGTGATGCACGCGCTCGTAGTTCGAGCTCTATGAATGACGACATCCATCGACCCATTGCTAGGATCTTATGCTCATGTCGTTAAGTGTATTTGCTTTCCTTGGATATATCTAGTCTAATTGCATTCTATATACTGGTCCTCTTTTTTGATGGCATGAGATTTTCAGATATTACTTTGCAAAAGCATAGCTACATAGTTTTGGACACAAACATGACATGCAAGTATTGCAGATTCAAAGGGTTCACGACCACACAATTAAGTAAATTCCTGACATTTTTCGTCTTGCATGTTGACTTTAGAACAAGACACGGACATTTAGTTAGGCTAGTTGTATTTAGCAAAACACCAATTATCTATATTTATCAAAACTTTGAATTGCGTCTTAGCAAATACAACCGTGCTCTACATTGACCAGCTGGAAGATTGGCTCTCTGAGCATGGAGGTGCGGGCGCCCATCTCATGCATCACACAATCCGGCAACTCATATATGCTGACGATGTCAACCTCTTGGCCTATACTCCAGAGGATATGCAACGTCACCTGGATGCTCTTGACACTTTTTGTCGATTCCTGGCATGCGAAGTTAACTTGGCCAAAACTAGGGTCTTTGCTAGTTTCATCATCCCGTCGACCAAGGCTTCCCTCATTCACTTACCGGGGACAAGATGTAAAGGTGGCTCCACCTACAAGTACTTGGGGATCGAAGTTCTCTACTACCACCCATTGGGATGCCGTCATCAAGTTATGGTCACGGCCGGGTTGGAAAGCACTATATGCCATGCGAACAACGACCACAAAGGCGAGTTGTATGCCCGGGGCCACCAAATCCACACTTGTTTGGGCCTTGGTCGAGCCGGTCCTTTTGTATGGAGTAGAAGTGTGGGGTCCAGATGATATCCCTCAACACCGGAATGACCTCGGCAGCAGAAAGCCTTATTGGCACGGGGCCCTTGGGGTAAAGTCCACGTTCCATACGGATCCTACTCCGGAGGAGGGGTTTTCTACCCCTTCAACGGGCTGCATTGGAGCGCCATATCATTTACCTCCAGAAGGTGGTCGCTATGGGTGATACATGTTTGCCCAACCTTGCTTTGGCTATGGCGATGGGTCCCCAGCCGAAAGCTTCTTGAAAGGACAAGCAAGCTCGGTGGTTCTCATGTTGGGGTATGCGGGCAAACAGATCGTCGACGTAAGGACAAAGAAAGATCACAAGACCCTCAAGTCGTACCCTAGATGCTACTTTCCTTCACAAAGACTGGGATGCGAGGATGCTCGGGATGCATGTTAAGCGGCACACTATCGTGACAAGTCAATCCTAGGCTCACGAAGCCCACACCAATACCTGATATCTTCCATTCGCACGGGTGCACATCGCCTCCGCATTGAGCGAGGGACGTTGGGTCGGGAAGAACGAGCAAAGGCTTTGCCGATGTTGCCACCGGAGCCATTGAGGATGAATGTCATGCCCTCCATATCGCCCGGCATTTGCCCATATCAGGAGGCGGTATGTTGGGTTACTAGTGCACGGCCAACCGTTGCATGAGTTATTGAATCTGGTCGATGGGTTTGTTGGGGTCATACCTCGAGGAGGTTATGGATGCACCCGGACTCAATTGTGTCCTCGGGATGGTATTGAACTGCCCCTATACAATTGTGCGGCGATGCCGGCATACTTAATTATTGCTAAGGTTTTCCTCGAAAACTTCTGGCGGGGTTTTTAATCACAGCGAATACCCCTTGCTTTCGCTCTCTTTTCTTTGGGTGCCATAGGCCAATCGGTCTCCGTGGATGCTAAAAAACCTATTCTATTCTATTCTGTTAGTTTATCCTCACGATGCATCATGTGCATAACAACTTTAATTTTAAAGCAAGCATATAAAAGAAATGAAGACAGTCGCAATACAGACTCCCTCCAGAGATGTTTCAGAAAGACTTCCATCTAGAAATTCATAAAAAGTAATAGGTCTTAGCAAAACTATCATATACTGTATGCTCAGTTGGTTCATCTCCAATTGCCTTCATGTCATCATGCTCAACAATTTCACAAACCAAAATATAATAAAAGGACATGTAGGTGTATAATATATGTACTCCTCAAACATGTTAAGAATGGTTTTGACATATAATCCTTCGTATGAGGTCTACCAATAAGAAATGCATATATAAAGAATACAAACAGATATAAAGCTACACAAACATAGCCTATTTTCTATAGGAATATCATGCTCATCATTGCTTTCTCCATCTCTATGCCTCTTACGTCCACCACACATGTTAGTATGTATTTAACTGCATTCGTCCAACTCCCAGTAAGTTCAAATACATTAACATCCATATTTCAATCATACATAACTTCATATTTAACTGCACTCGTCCAACTCCCATTAAGTTCAAATACATTAACATATTCAGATCTCAATTTACACATACTAAAAATAGAGGTGCATCATGATGCTCCAAGGATAACATGCAGTCTATCCCAAAATCGACAATCTCTGGTTACTTAGTACTCATAGTACGTGCTTTGCTTTGTACCCTTCTGAAGGCATTTCTTCCTTGTTTAATTTGCCAACCTTCACAAGAATAAATCCGGTTCAGAGTATTTCTGCAGATATGGGCAAGAAAAATCTTATACCTTCTCTGCCTCCATATGATTCCCAGTTGCTATTAATTCTGTATTCCTAACCTGATTCCCATTTTCTTTCTTCCTCCAAATAGTCTTCAAATCAAGAGAACATTAGCCACTGCCCATAATGGGAATCCAGTGGTCATAATACGTAGTATTGCACATGACATCCCATTTCATGAGGGTATCACTATGGTCTCGAGAGTTATCATGAACAATAACTCCTCATTGCTGACGAGCAAAAGAATTTTCTCTTAGGTATAAGCCCTATACTTGGATAGTTTACCACATCCATAATATGAAATTGCATGAAAAAGTTGGACTGTGTTATCTTCATGAGTGTAACATCAAATAGTTGATCGTAAGTGCTACTTTTACATCCAATTGTCATTGTTGCTTCATTCTTTAGTGTTACGAACCAAAATTTTAGTACCAACAACTTCGATTTGCATTCACATCAACCCGCCAGAGTACACAAAACAAGTACTGCCTCCCACGAGGCTATATACATGAAAGCTACGTATACAGATAACAAGATGACAACACAGATAACTATATACACACGTATGCTCCACCAGCTATCAAACAGCCTGCACAAGCTTCCATGTGTTAGCAACATGCATAAGAGTTATCCAGTAGTGTCAACATGAAGCAATGACTGACGGACTGCAAGTACACACATATGAAATCCACCACACGCACCATAGCATCTGCCATGCAGACACACCCTACCATATCTAGATAGTATGTCGTCTAGAACCTCCTCCCCCATAGTAGGTGTTGAGGAGGATGAAGTTCTCCAAGCAGGTTAAAAATATACCCTAACACATATCATGTTTATCCTCGTTCAAAACGTAGAGCATAGAAATCAAGCAACTTATACTTACAGAGCTAATAGAACACAGAAAATTGAAGGCTAACACAATGCCTGTGGTCTCTAGCACAGTTCTAAAGACCCCATGATGCATCCATAATCTCTAAATGGGCTAATTCCAAGCTATGGTAATCCAAAAAATAGAGAAGGTATGTCTCTAAGGCAAGGAGAAACATAGAAGATATGTTCTAAGCCAAGGAATTAATCTATGCGGTCCCCATTTGTGCATAGCATACGAGCAAGTGTGTTCACAAAGACATCAAATTTCCTGGTTTTGGTTGGTGATTAACATCAGCATATCCAGCAATATGTCCAAATTTCGCATATGTCCAAGCAAATTATACATAACTTACATTAGCTCGCAATTGTTTTAGAAAAGAAGAAACGTGAATATAAAACCTACTAGATTTCAATACATCTAATCTTCTACTTGTTGTTGTGAGATGTTTTAAAACTTACCTAAATCGAGCTTCCAAGCTGCATTCTTCGTCTAATTACCACAACATTCTTTTGCCATGACTTTCAACATGGAATGGGCATCATTTGATCACCATATTATGCAGCAATACTGAGTGACAATAGGTTCAGCATTTGGGTAGGAAATAGCATAAAATTTTTGAGAGCTTTGCCCAATGAAAACCTCCATAAATTCTATGTTTGATCTTCATCTTCTTATCTGTGCCATTTACATCCCATAACCTGCTATAATTCTTGTTTTCTTAACCATGTACTTACATATAACACAAAAAGAGCCCAAATGACATGTTTCCTGCAAGATATACACCAAGCATTGCAAGGTTTTTCCAGCATGCCATAGAAGAGCCCTAAAAAATATGAATACAAAATGGAATTTCAGAAGATCCGAATCCATGTACCCCAAATGATCCTATAAATAAAGACATTAGCTTCATCTTCCTTCCTTTATCTAGTTCCATGCAGAAAATCCTAAGCCCCAATCTTGGATATCTGAAATCATCGAAAAATCTTGGATTATTGTGTATTTTATGCTATGCTTAAACATCTTCTGCAACTCTTTCCTGTACCTCAAATCAGACAGCAAAACCCGACAACATAAGGAAAGGCAGGCCGCTTGGGTTTCCTATACATACCCATCTCTGACATATCCTTGTCTCCACAATCTCATGGCAAGAAGAACGTAGATTGGAAAGGAAAAATAGCAAATATACAGAAAGAGAAGTAGCAAGGAGCGCTTGCTTCTTCAAATCCGCCCCTCTGCAATTGTTTGAAGCGAAATCGCGCCATGGCACGGTGAACCGTTCTTATGGTAACGACCCACCTAGAATTTTCTTAAATTTTCACAACCATAGATGATATAGAACGTTTGCAGGTAAACAAAAGTCCTAGTCGGCAGCAACGTGGTCACTCTAAAATTGCTTTAAAGTCTCAACTCGTGTTTGTGCAATCGTGCAAAAAATTATCAAAAAAATCATTGAGAGATGTTTGACAAATTTTGTATTTCCTACTATACTACTAGAATTTCAATAATTACCGAAAAGCCATTACAAAGCCATCGTCAACGAAGAGGATAAAATTCGAGTCAACGGTACAATCAATTTCATGTCAAAAGAAAATAAGACTGCAAAAAAATCATGTAGGATTTGTACATGTTCAGCTATTGTGCCATGTTTGTTCCCCACAGTTAGAACACATGAATATCCTCACTTCTTTCAACACATCTTCGGTTTGTATGCATCTCTTCTTTGGGCATTCCGGTCGACAATGACTTCTTGGTGGAATCAATCTTGTCACCTATCCAAATGAACCCTAAAATGGACTCTTGACGTGGCACGCTATCTCACCACCCAACCACGAGCCCTCAGCTATGACACAGCTGCCCCAGAGCTCTCCGAAGAGCTACTATATAGCATGCACGCCCCTTTGGTCCTTCTTTGGACCAAAGGCCCTCATTGGACCATAGGGCCTCTTTTTGGACTAAAGCCCACTTTGGACCATAAGGCCCCTTTTGGACTAAAGGCCCGTCCTTGGTATATTGCATTCCCCCCCCTCTTGACATTGCGGCGGTCCTCATGCAAAAGGGTGTCTAAATACCTTTAGCCATCCAGGAGCATAATCCTTCCTTGGCCCTCGCTTGGGGCTGGCTAGTAAGCTTGTGCTTGGACTTCCTCTTGTCTCAGCTTCCTTTGCTTTCCGATCTTTATATTCCCTAAGAATATCAGGATAAGCTTCTAAAACATTACCCCACACCCATGAAGCATCCTCCAAAGGTTTGTGAGCGAACTTAACCAAGTATTGTCTTGAACCACTAGTGGATTTATCCGCCAAAATTGTTTCGGCTCTAGAACCTCGAATCATCAATCAATTCCCCGCCTCAGTTAACCTCCCAAGTTGAGAGGTAACTCCTTACCATGATAAGCCTTTAGGAATGAAACATTCACTACATCATGCATTTTCCAACCTTGAGGCAATCTTAATTGATATGCATTCTCATTGACCACTTTAATAACTTGAAATGGTCCATGGAAACGGGTGCCAACTTAAGATCCTTCTTGCTACAAGATCTTTCTTAAAGTGGCCTTTATGGATCCTCATCCATACCCAATCTCCTTCCTTAAAAACCATTGATTGCCGCAACTTAGATGATTTATTTGCAAAAGATGCTTGAGCATCTCGAATACGAGCTTGAAGCAAGTCTATGAGATCCTTATGCTCAATAACCAAATCATCAGCAGCTGGAACATCCTCATACACTCGAAAGAGTGGCTCCCGCATAGGCTGACCATAGACCGCCTGAAAAGGGGTCATCTTTATGGTAGACTGATAGGTATTATTATACACAAATTCAGCGATAGGCAAATACTCTTCCCAATGACCTTGATGTTCATTGGCAAACCCCCTTAAGATGGAACAAATAACTTTATTTACCACCTTGGATTGTCCATCAGTTTCTGGGTGAAAAGCATTGGAGAACCTTAACTCTGTTCCCAATTGCATAAACAATGCCTTCCAGAATTTACTAGTAAACTTTGTATCACGATCAGATACAATAATCTTTGGCAACCCATGTAGCCTAAATATCTCTTTGATAAAGAGCGTAGCCGCACTATAAGCCGTCAACTTATCGAACAAGGAATAAAATGGCGTACTTTAGTTAAACAATCAACAATTGTCCAAATGGCCGGTGTTCTTTTTGAAGCTGGGAGGAAGACCAACAATAAAATCCATAGTGATCTGTTCCCACTTTGCCTCAGGAATAGGCAAGGATAAAGGAACACCATGAGGTTTCTTGTTCGCTTTCTTTATCCATTGGCAAGTAACACAATAGAATATGAACAAAACATCTCTCCATAATCCGGGCCAAATAAAGTATGGTTCAAGCTTTGCCAAAAGTTGCCCCACGCCCCACGATGACCCGCGATGGGTGCATCATGGACTTCTTTAAGAATAAGTGGCCAGAAAGTTCCGCACAATGCATAGCTTTGGACCTTTATACAAGAACCCATTAACGATCTTATATCCATATACATTGCCACTTTGAGCTAACAACCAAATATCCTTATAATCGAGGTCAGTGGCATACAATGGTTTCATTCCCTCCAAATGGTTGGATTGTGCTATAGAAAGAGAACAAAGCGCATAACGTCTACTTAAAGCATCAGCTACAACATTCTCTTTACCGGGCGATAATCCGAGAAATCATATTGCTGCATAAAACCAACCCATTTCAACCGCCTTTCAGATAATATTTTTCTAGCGAAACAATGTGCCTAATGCTTTGGTGGTCAGGTCAAAATATGGTTGTTGACCACAGAAGAAGTGTCACCACACTTTCAAAGCATGAATGGCGGCCGAAATTCCTTATCATAAACACTATATCTACTTTTCGGTGTCCCGAGAAAACTTCCGACTTTCATAAGCAATAGGATGACCATCCCGCATCAAACGCCCAAAGCCACACCACTTGCATCAACACATAACAAGAAAGGTAGACCAAACTTTGGCAAATCACGCGAGGGAGGATTAACCATGGCATCCTTTAAAACTTGGAAAGCAAACGATGATTATGATTCCATTGGAAAGGAACATCTTTTCAGTAACAACAAATATAAATCTGAAGCTAAGCGAGCAAAATTGCGTACAAACTTCCTATAATAACTGTGTAAACCTGTAAAGGAAGAGCATAATGCGGCAACTAAAGTAGGTCATGGGCCAATCCACAATTGCTTGGACCTTCTTGGGATCAACTTTAAGACCCTCGGCGCCAAACAATATGACCCAAATATTCAATTTCCGATTGGAAAAATATACTTTTCTTAGGATTAAGAGTAATAGACTCCTCCCGCGGAAAACCTCCCATAAATGCAAGTAATGATCTTCCTCGGACTTACTAAAAACTAATATGTCATCAAAGAACACGACAACATAAGCGCCATGCACATCTTCAAATATTAGCCCCATTAGCCCTAAAAAAAGAAAGCGGGCATTTGTAAGTCCAAATGGCATGACCAAAAACTCATAATGTCCAAAGGTTGTCCTAGCGGTCTTATGAACATCTTCAGCGCAACCTTAAGTTGCCAATACCGGACTTAAGATCAAGGCGGCTAAAAGCGTGGTACCTTGGAGTTGATCAAACAAATCATCCGCTCTTGGTATAGAAACCGATTCTTTATAGTTATCTTATTCAAAGCGGCGATAATCTATACACATGAGAATTATCTTTTTCTTAACCAACAAGGCAGGGGGAGCACCAAAAGGTGAAGAACTATGGCGGATCAATCCAACTGAAGTAACTCATCAAGGCTGGCCCTAATCTCAACTTGTTGGCCATGCATTCTAGATAAGGAGCTTGATTAGGAGGTTCTTTCCGGGAAGAAGATCAATCTGTGGTCCTCCAAGCGTTGGGGTAGCAAAGTTTGTGGAATTTCATTTGAAAAGACATCATCAAAATAATGCAAAAAAAAAAATTGTTTGGCTCATTTAATGGGGATACATCTATCTTAGAATAAAACCACCAAATACACAAAATGAGTTTTCATTGCCAAGCGTTTAAAGCGTACAAAACTGTGGGAATAGGGGAGATTATGGGACACAATATCATCCTTCACAAACTTGCGGCTTTCCAATCTATAAGAGGATTAATAGCCTTATGCCATGGCATACCTAGAATAATATCCATACCTCCAAGGTCGAAACCATGAAAGAACGTTTATAGATATATCCCGCAATTGAAATTCAACATCCTTAAATGAAGAAGGCGGGAGGGGCAACATTCAAGAAAGGAAGATAATTCTACATCACTTGATAAAGGAAGAGAAGTTAATTTTAGTTCTTTTACCAAGCGGCGAGAAATAAAATCAAACTCACTTTGGGATCGAATAAGACATGTACTTTTTGATCTTGAATAGTAGCCCAAAATTGTAAGAGACTACTATTCTCCATGAGAATCCATATCCAGATTTTCCGGACCAGAAGCCACCTTCTTCCCTTTTTCATCTAAGCAAGCGAAGCTACTTTCTTACTTTTATCCTCTTTCTTAGTCCCGGACTTAAGAATAGGTGTAGCTTCCTTTCTTTCCCCTTTCTTCTTTTCCAAATAAGTGGGGCATTCATAAAACTTATGGTGGATTGAATAACAAACAAAACACTTATTCTCCCTCATCAACCGCTTTTTACGCTTGATAAGATTCCTTTGGCTCTTTGGCCCCAACGGGTTCATTATCGCAGCGTCACGTATGCCCGTTTGAATGGCCCAAACCACGGAGCAGATCCCATTGATTTATCCCGAAAACCACTCGCCTCTTTCATAGAAACTTTGAGGCCACATTGAGCATTAATGGCTTCCGCGTGAGGGCCAAACCTTCCTCCCTCTACTTTCTCTGCCATCTTTACTGAGCTCACCAAAGAAAGATTGGCAACTTGCGGGTCGATCTTAGCCCACACCCACGATTAACCCCACCCATGAGTTTTTGGACTTCTCATTATCATTTTTACTAAGCTAAAGTCCTTTCTTTAAAACTTCGTGCGGCGAAGGATCGAACAGTTTTCATGTTTTGTGGGTCAACTTATTCCATTCAAGCGATAAGATCACGCTCCCAATTATGACCCAAAAGCGATTTTTGATTTGCTTTTCAAATTCGCAAAGGTAACTATAGGTTGATGATGTATTTGGTTCTTACGGATATCCGACCACGGGTCCTTTACAACCCCATCGAGATGGCGCCTTCGACAAAATATAGCGAGTGTCTTCGTCATCTTTAGTCTTAGCAAAATATGAATCCAAATCCAGACCCGCGCCGAAAAAAGTTCATCCGCATCACTAGTGGCGTGAATACTTTTGAATTGAATTTTGACATTAGCACCGATTTTTGATGCTACTCATTGGGCGCCCTGCGACTTCAGAAGCTGCGCCACTGCTTCGCCATGAGAATCCGATTCTTGCGGCTCGCTTAATTCGAGCCTCTAAGTAAATTTGCAAGTTTTTCTCTCATGGCGAATTATCATGCTCTAACTCAAAAGTTTTTTCTTGAGCTCTTCATCTTCCAAGTTAACATTGGCGGGGGAATCGGCCGCCGAAACTTTGCTCTCATACCACTAAAATGGACTCTTGGCGTGGCACGCTATCTCACCACCCAACCACGAGGCCCTCCGGCTATATGACCTGGTGCCTCTGAGCTCTCCCAGAGCTACTATATAGCATGCGCCCCCTTTGGTCCTTCTTTGGACCAAAGGCCCTCTTTGGACCATAGGGCCCCTTTTGGACTAAAAGCCCACTTTGGACCATAAAGGCCCCTTTTGGACTAAAGGCCGTCCTTGGTATATTGCAAACCATCATCCCCTTCCACCATGGGATAAATACTTCTTGCATAAGTATTCCGGTAGGAGGCCAATGAGAAACACTCATGTGTATAATCTTGTGGACGGATATTGCGGATATAGCATGGGAACAAGACAATCTAGGTCCATGGCTTAACCATTATTGAACAATGTTCTTGCTTTCGTATTTCAAATAGTTGATAATGTCTTACACACTTTCTGCTTCCTTTGTCCTTTCTTCATCAATCTAGCGAGAAAAGAGGTAGATAAAGCAATTAGAATGCTTTTAAACCGGATCAAACTACCCATGGACGGGGAAGAACCATCCGATCGAGCTTATGCCCCATCGGCGCCGCGGTTTTATGCTTGCATTTGTTTGGTCGGATTAACCACTATTGGGCCGGATAGCCACTTTTTGGCACCTAATCTCAACTTGTTGGCCATGCATTCTCCGATAAGGAGCTTGATTAGGAGGTTCTTTCCCAGGAAGAAGATCAATCCTGTGGTGCGGCAAAGTTTGTGGAATTTCATTTGAAAAGACATCATCAAAATAATGCAAAAAGATTGTTTGACGCTCATTTAATGGGGATACATCTATCTTAGAACGCAAAACCACCAAATACACAAAATGAGTTTTCATTGCCAAGCGTTTAAACTGGCTGAAATGGCGTGGGGATAGGGGACACAATATCATCCTTCACAAACTTGAAGGTTTTTTTTACCCCCTTCCAAGGATAACATAACAATACCCGCTTTCCAATCTATAAGAGGATTAATAGCCTTATGCCATGGCATACCTAGAATAATATCCATACCTCCAAGGTCAGAAACCATGAAAGAACGTTTACAGATATATCCCTGCAATTGAAATTCAACATCCTTGACCATAAATAAAGAAGGCGGAGGGGCAACATTCTACATCACTTGATAAAGGAAGAGAAGTTAATTTTAGTTCTTTTACCAAGCGAGCAGAAATAAAATCAAACTCACTGCCCGGATCGAATAAGACATGTACTTTTTGATCTTGAATAGTAGCCCAAAATCGAAGAGACTACTATTCTCAATGAGAATCCATATCCGATTTTTCCGGGACCGTAGCCACCTTCTTCCCTTTTCCATCTCCGCGAGCGGCTACTTTTCTTACTTTTATCCTCTTTCTTAGTCCCGGACTTAAGAATAGGTGTAGCTTCCTTTCTTTCCCCTTTCTTCTTTTCCAAATAAGTAGGGCATTCATAAAACTTGGTGGGTTGAATAACAAACAAAACACTTATTCTCCCTCATCAACCGCTTTTCTGGCTTTGATAAGATTCCTTTGGCTCTTTGGCCCCAACGGGTTCATTATCCATAGCGTATGTGCGGCCGTTTGAATGGCCCAAACCCCGGAGGCGAGATCCCATTGATTTATCCCGAAAACCACTTTCGCCTCTTTCATAGAAACTTTGAGGCCACATTGAGCATTAATGGCTTCCGGGTGAGGGTCAAACCTTCCTCCTCTACTTTCTCGCCATCTTGAGCTCACCAAAAGAAAGATTGGCAACTTGCGGTCGAGCCGCGGCACCCAACGATGAACCCCACCCATGAGTTTTGGGACTTCTATTATCATTTTTACTAAGCTGAAGTCCTTTCTTTAAAACTTCGTCGGCGAAGAGATCAGTTTCCATGTTTTGTTGGTCAACTTATTCCATTAAATGATAAGATCGCTCCCAATGACCCAAAAACGATTTTTTGATTTGCTTTTCAAATTCGCCAAAGGTAACAATAGGTTGATCGATTGGCTGGTTCTTCACGGATATCGACCACAGGTCCTTTGCAACCCCATCCGGATGGCGCTCATCAAAATATGGCGGAGTGTCTTCGCGTCATCTTTAGTCTTAGCAAAATATGAATTCAAATCCCTTTCATCCGCATCACTAGTGGCAATGGAATACTTTTTGAATTCAATTTTGACATTAGCACCGATTTTGATGCCACTCGTGGGCCTGCGCCTGGCGCAATTCGCCAATTACCACATGAAGAGAATCCAGTTCTTGCGGGCTCGCTTGATTAGAGCCTCGGCATTTTGCAAGTTTTTTTCTCTCATGAGCGAATTATCATGCTCTAACTCAAAAAGTTTTTCCTTGAGCTCTTCATCTTCCAAGTTAACATTGGCGGAACAGGCCCATGAAACTTTGCTCGATACCACTAAAATGGACTCTTGACATGGCGCGCTATCTCACCACCCAACCACGAGCCCCTCGGCCTATGACCACGGCTGCTCGAGCTCTCCCAGAGCTACTATATAGCATGCCCCCCTTTGGTCCTTCTTTGGACCAAAGGCCCTCTTTGGACCATAGGGCCCCTTTTGGACAAAAAGCCCAATTTGGACCATAAGGCCCCTTTTGGACTAAAGGCCACGTCCTTGGTATATTGCAAACCATCATCCCCTTCCACCATGGGATAAATACTTCTTGCATAAGTATTCCAGTAGGAGGCCAATGAGAAACACTCATGTGCATAATGTTGTGGACGGATATTGCAGATATAGCATGGGAACAAGGCAATCTAGAGGTCTGCCAACTATTATACGAACATGTTCTTGCTCGTACTTCAAATAGTTGATAATGTCTTACACACTTTCCTGCTTCCTTTGTCCTTTCTTCATCAATCTAGCAGAAAGAGGTAGATAAAGCAATTAGAATGCTTTTTAAACCAGATCAAACTACCCATGGAGCATGAAGAACCATCCGATCAGAGTTTATGCCCCATCGCGCACGGTTTTATGCTTGCATTTGTTTGGTCGGATTAACCACTATTGGGCCGGATAGCCACTTTTTGGCCGAACGAACTACTTAACTGACATCGATGGCTAGATTAACCACCCTTATGACGACCATACGGGTATTCGCATCATACGAACATTATACTCGTATGTACAAAAGATGGTCGTCACACGGATGCAAAAAGGTAGTTGCACAAGACAGGGTTTGAACTCACAACCTTCCAGTTGTGAGTCATACACCCTTGCCAAGTGCGCTACCAATATACGTTGAAGACATTCTTTCACATCTTTCTCATATGTGGGACTATCTCCAGGAGGTTCTAGAATATTCTAGAACCTAAAGGTATGCGCGACACTTGGCGCGATCTCATCCATTGGAGTGGTGCGATCCTGACCATTGGCTTAGATATATAAGGAGGCACCTCCTTCTTGTCGAACGTTCGGTTTAATGCGGTCTTGAGCCTTCTCAGGCATCTGTCACCGTGTTCACGCTTGCCTTCGAGCTATTGTACTCTTGATTCTGTTCATATATCAGATTCTTTGCTTGATCTTGGCATATTTCTTCCAGTATTTCTTGCATATTTTCCGCGTATTTTCCTTGTTTTCCGCGTAGGTTCATGGCCGGTTTGAACAGGAATCCCTTTACCGGTTCTTGTCGCTCCGATCCTAAGCATTTGTTTGCTCGTATTTGGTGATTTTATATCTATGGAGGAGGTTTGACCTTATTACACAGTCCGGCAGCTTGTTCAAGTATGCGGCTGATTTGCGATTGGACAAAGAAAGAGCTTACGGGCGTGTTGCTTCACATGAATCGTTTTGCGGCTCGGGTTGAGGCTATCGAGAGCCTAAGATCAGCCCGGCGGGAGAAGTTTGATGGCACCGGTTTAAGTTCGTGGTTTTTGAATCGTTCGGGCTTGTGATCGACTCCATCCTCATAGATATCCCCGGCCCGGGGAACAAGTTGGGCTGATTGGTTCTCTCCTCGCGAGGGGCAGCTCTAAGTTGGTTTGCTCCTTTATTGGAGAAAGGAGCCCTATACTTTACAAGATTTCATTGCACTTTCCTTTGCAAAACTTCGAGGCATGCTTTGAAGAACCGATCGTCAACGCTGTGATCCACAAAACTTAGCAATCTAAATCAGGCTCTCGTCGGCTTGGCATATGCATCAGAATTTCGTCAAATTGTGGTAGATTGCACAGGATGATGTTACGCTTCGAGATTATTTTGAAGGGGATTACATGAGGATGTCAAAGATATCTTTATTATCTATGGAGGACCCTCGGAC
The DNA here is from genome assembly GCA_021234155.1 of Isoetes taiwanensis. NCBI lineage: Eukaryota > Viridiplantae > Streptophyta > Lycopodiopsida > Isoetales > Isoetaceae > Isoetes > Isoetes taiwanensis. The sequence continues at coordinate 35,383 of JAJEKV010000645.1, forward strand.
TTTGGAAGAAGCCATCAAATTTGCGGTTCGATGTGATGTCGGCTCTTGACGTGGGCGGGAGAGGCGTGGTCGGGTCTTCTCAATCACATAAATGCAGCCAGCTTCGCCCTCTCGGTTTCATCTATAAAATCCAGTAGTCCGGACCGTAGGCGGGGAGAGCGAAGTCAGGTCTTCTCAATCACATAAATGCACAGCTTCTCGCCCTCCCGGTTTCATCTATAAAATCAGGGAGTCCAGGACTGAGCCTATGCCAAAGTTGTTGGAGCGACTCCAAGGTGCATTATTTTCACGAAGATTGATCTTGGGTGCCTACAATCTTATTGACCGGATCCGGGAGGGTGATGAGTGGAAAACAACCTTTCATACTCGGTATGGCCATTTTGAGTACTGCAGTTATGCCGTTTGGACTTACCAATGCTCGGCGATATTTCGGCATATGGCCAATGATATTTTGAGAGTTCTTAGACACTCTTGTTATCATCTATTTGGATGATATCCTTACTTATTCTAAGACTCTCGAGAAGAACATGAGAGGCATGTTGGAAAGTCCTTGAAGCTTCAAGCGAGCATGGATTATATGCGAACTTGAGAAGTGTCGAAGCTGGGATAATGTGGAGTTCCTTGGCTATCGCATCACTCCACATGGAGTCTCTATGGATCCTAAAAAGGTCAGCACTGTTGCGGGTGGCAAACACCTTCATCGGATTGAGATGTTCGGTGTTTTCTTGGGTTTGCCAATTTCTATCGGCATTTCATTCGAGGATTATTAGAGATTGCTCTTCCTTTGACATGCCTCACGGTCAAGGGCATGCCATTTGACTGAATTTGTGGAATCGGAATCGCTTTTGTTACCACGAAGCATGCTTTCACTCACGGTGCAGTTCTTGCTCATGCGGATCGCTGCGCCCCATATGTTGTCGGCGGATGCCCGATTTTTCGCGCTTGATGGGATTCACAAGGGGGATGACCATGATTTGCATCAATCACCTATCACTCCGAAAGTTTTGAGCTGCTGAAATCAACTATCCCATTTATGACAAAGGAGTTGTTGGCGATAGTGGATTCTTTCGAGGAGTGAAAACGTTTCTGGAAGGATCTCCTTATAAGGTCAGATCTACGGATCATCGAAATCTAGAGTATTTTCGATGCGCTTTCGAGTGCTTTCCGCCGGTAGTTGGCATACTCAAGTATTATCTCGGATTGATTTCGTGATCAAGTACCATCTGGATCCCTCAAAAGAAGCGATGCCTTGTCTCGAGGCTCCTATCTTGAGCCCAAACTAGGTGAACACTGCATTTGACCGGCAATCCACGAGGTTATTCTAGGGGCTGTCGGTTCGGCTTATGGCCCTCACTTTGTTCGAGAGGCCTCATGATGCGGCCTTGTTGCGGTTTGTTCGAGCATCTCGATCCATTGGCTCAAGATGTATTCTCATACCTTGGCTCGCATCATCTTCTCAACAAATGCGATCGGACTATGATCATTTTGAGGTTCGAGATGGACTCTGTTCCCGATGGGCTTGTATATGCCGGATGGTGCTTCTAGGCTTGGGTTCTCCGGGCTTACCATGATTCACCTATGGTAGGACACTTTGGAGTAGCCAAGACTCTTGAACTTATTAGTCGCAGTATTGGTGGCACGGGCTTCCGTCGCTCTGTCGAAGCTTTTATTCGATCTGTGACATCTCCTCGTCGGAGTCAAGGTTCCAAGGCATCTTCCTCATGGCCTTCTTTAGCCCTTTGTCCGAACCCGGATGGACCTTGGAAGAGCATTTCTATAGACTTTGTCCGGAGTTGCCGGTCTCTCGGGGTTATGATGCCATCATGGTTGTCATTGATGGTTTCTCTAAGATGGCTCGATTTATTCCCCGCAACATCACCATCACCCGGTGAGGGAACAACGGATCTTCTTCTTCGTGAAGTAGTCGGACTTCGCGGCTTGCCGATACTATCGTCGTCCGATCGTGGACCACGATTCGTCATAAGTTTCGCAGGCGGCTTTGGAATTATTGCATATCGGCCCGTTCGACATGCGGTCATCATCCGAAAGCAATGGGCGGTGAGCGGGCGCTGTCGGACTCTGGAGCAATATTTAAGATGCTTTATCGATTATGGCGGGGATGATTGGGTCGATTATCTTCCACTAGCCTGAGTTTGCCTATAATAACTTCGATTACATGCTTCCACCGGGCGGACTCCATTCTTTCTAAACTCCCAGTCGGCATCATGTTGGTCCCTTAAGCGTCATTTGGCGGTACGACTCGGTCAATCCTAGTGCGTAGTCTCGACTTGAGAAACTCCAGGCTCTTCAATCGGATCTTCAGCATCATCTTCACCGAGCATAGGAACACTATTGGCATTATGCTGATTTGTATCGGCAGGAAGCTCCTAAGTTTCACGTTGGTGACCTTGTCTGGCTTCTTCGTAGGGACCTCCCTACCTCACGTCCCTGCAATAAGCTTGACTATCATCGCCTTGGTCCTTACCAGATCACGGCCCAGATCAGCAAAGAATCTGATATATGAACAGGAATCAAGAGTACAATAGCCCGAAGGCAAGCAGGAACACGAGACAGATGCCTAGAAGGCTCAAGACTGGCATTGAACTGGAATGGTTCGACAAGAAGGAGGTGCCTCCTTATATATCTAAGTCAATAGTCAGGATCGCGCCACTCCAATGGATGAGATCATGCTAAGTGTCGCGCATGCATTTAGGTTCTAGAATATTCTAGAACCTCCTGGAGATAGTCCCACATATGAGGAAGACATGAAGAAATGTCTTCAACATATATTGGTAGCGCACTTGGCAAGGGTGTATGACTCGCAACTGGAAGGTTGCAAGTTCAAACCTTGTCTTGTGCAACTACCTTTTTGCATCCGTGTGACGACCATCTTTTGTACATACGAGTATAATGTTCGTATGGTGCGAATACCCGTATGGTCGTCACAACCTTGGCTGATACTAGATGGTTGGATTGGCTGATATCGGATGGCCAGGATTAACCTCCCCTTTATGGCCAGATTAACCATATCTCGGGTGATAAATACAGAGTTCTTAGCCAAAGGAGAACATTGAGCCGAAGAGTTCTTGTTGTAAAGCTAGACTTCTTTAAGTTTTCGAAGATTAAAGATTGATTTGAATATGTCCATTTAAGCTCTTCTGCTTCCATTCATTTTCAAATGCCATTATCTAACCTGTATCTTGTTTAGATCACCAAGTGCATTGATATTTGGCACTGTAAGGATGTCAAGTAGAATCAAAATTTGCTTTTGTTGCTTTTGACACATGACAGAATGATAACCATCTAGTTATAAAGTTCCAAAACGAGATGGATGTATGCAATTTTTTGCTGCATCTCACTGCTTTTTTTTATTACATATCTAATGAAAGCTTGCCATAAATGAGAAAAGCTCACGTCTTCTTCAACTTCGATATTGTTCTTTTCAGATACGCAAAACCCCTAATGTAGTAGGGATTTCATCTAGCTTACAGAGGTTTTTGGTTCCTTAACGTTTCTTTGTATAGTTCTTGTTTAGCTTTTAGTATTATACCTTCATATTTAGTTTTACCACATGATTTTTCTGAATTATCATATCCATAAGTTGCATCCCCGATCGACATCAAGCATGTTGATTGCAAACATAAAGGTAGCAAGACATATGTATGAACAATTTAGATTGAGGATATAAGACAACAATAGTATCACACTTCATGGGATTTGAACCTATTGTGTCCTAGTACCCATCTTAGCTCATATATATTGCCTGCCCATTTATGGAATGCTTGCACAATAATGATTTGCCTGCAACACCTACTGCCGTTTTTGTTATTCCATCCTTCCGCAATTCCATCATTGTTGATCCATAGAAATACTCCAGGTTAAAATTCCTCAAACTTTACAATTGTAACTTGTGCTTTGCTCTGCCATTGTTACCTTAGCGTGAACAAAGGGCATAAACTGTCAGAAGCTGATCCAAGAAACCAAAATGGTCTAAACTCACGAAATGGAAAAGGCAAGCTTATGATTTATTGCATGGCCTTATATTTCTTACATCTTCCATCTTCTGCAAACAACGAAGAAAGGACAATACACATGCAACATCTACTTATCAATGTTCGCATGCTGCTATATCCTCCGTAATGTGTATTGCCTCAATATTATATGCATGCATTTTTGCCATTCGAATCTACATGTTGCATTGTTGTCAATTGCTCCCATTGTTCATACCATAAGAATATCTTTTCCAACGCCCCAAAGAGGGCAATCTCTCTCTCCCTCCCTTCCCCAAACAAACGGCTATCCCCTATATTATAATTAAATCCCTATTGAAGCCCCTTTTTGTTTCGATGCGTATTCATACGAGGGGTGATATAAGGCATCGAGAGCTTTGTGCCTCATTTTGGACCGTAGACATCGTGCTTATAGGGTATACTCCCACAAGTTAAGGTATACTGTGTAGTGAGATACTATAAGATTTAATATAAATATACATAGTGGTCTTCATTTGATACATATATTGTATAATTGAAGGGGTGGGAGTTTATCTCTGGATACCTCTCTTTCTCTAAATAGCCCCTCAAGAAGAACCACGATCATCCAAGCTATACATACCTCTCTCAATGGCCAGTGAGGACTAAATGTTCTTGTATTATTAAATCTGATATTACCTTCCAATAGTGATCGTTGGGACCAAATAGTTTAGATGGCAAAACACCCACTATTGTTTGCGTGCCATCTTGAAGTTGGGTTCTGGAACAGGCGCGTATTTTGCGGTAATTATCCTTCACACGAAATTTTGTACCTGCTTTTGTGCCAAGGTCCTTATTACTATGTGTTCTTCTCTTGTTGAAGCACATATCGTGTTTTGGCTAAAGCAAATTGAAATAGGAAAATCTAATAAGGGACACCTTAAAACCGAATCTATTTCATACATCATCAGAAAAGACCACCTAAAATGGAGTCCTGGATCAAGAGCACATTTCATGATTAAGACGCTCATTAGATGTAAGAAGTTTAGAAGCATTTAAGATATAGTTACAGGAGATTATGCTCCCTATGTTGCAAGGAGCATTTCGTATTATATGGAAAGGGCAGCTAATATGTTTAAGTGTTAGATTCTTGATAGTCTTGAATGCAGATCTCTAAAGCTATTAGCTTGTCGGGAATGGCAAATATTATTTCCTGCTTGTTTGATGTTGATGCAGCCAAATGGCATCCTCTTGAAAACTTAGCTTTGCTCTGGCACATAAATATAAAGTTGAAAGAAGTTGCACATATATGTAACACGTCAATCATACCGATGTACAGAATTCCATGCATTATCAACCAAATAGAATTGCATTCTTTTACATTGGCAAGTGAAGATGAATACCAAGGTTTTAGGTTGACAATTCGATCTCTGTTTTTTTTTTTAAAACACCAAGATATTTTTCCTTCGAAAAAGGGTGTACGTAAGAAAAACGTAGGGCAGCTTCACATCGAAAATAAGGACTTAAGCCCTAAACCATCTTCCTTTCGCCTTATCCGGCATTCTACTCCGGTGTATGGCAGCAGATCCATCAACCCATCAAGCCTAACCATCGGACACGGCTTAACTACTTTCCCGCGCCTTCTTTAGATCACAAGGCAAGCTCATTACGCTTCAGGTCTTTGGCCCTCTCATTTTTTTTTCTGTGTAGGTTCTCTAATTTGTTCTTTTTGGACGACAATTCGTTGTTTTCAAGTTTTAGTACTATGTTGTTATGGCAGACCCATTTTCGTTGCTTTTTACTTCTCCTTTTTCTATGAAGATTCCTAATTTTAGGGTCTCATTTCTTGAATTTCTCTATATGCTTAGATGGCCACTGCCCAAGTGAAAGAATGGACCGGATTGCAGCAATTTCCTGTTGCCACGCAGTCCTCTCTTCATCAGCTTCTTGGAAAACTTAAGAACGAGGTCAGTTAAATCGTTTTGCTATCAGTTGATATAGTTAGCTGAAAATGTATCTCTTGAAATACTGCAGCAGAAAGTGGACAATTTAACCATCCTTGTACTTGGTAAGGGAGGTGTTGGTAAGAGTTCCACTGTGAACTCCATGATTGGAGAGAGGGTGGCTTCTGTTAATTCATTCCAGGTACAAATTTTAGTATACATATATGCATTATGGTACTGTATTTAAATTGACTATTTTCATTGCCTGTTCCTCCTCCTCTGCCTGTTTTTAATAATGTCTTAAGACTGTTTGCTTTACTTCCAGTCAGAACCAATGAGGCCTCTCCTGTGTTCTCGTTCAAGAGCAGGATTTACTTTAAATATAATAGATACTCCTGGATTAGTTGAAGCTGGTTGGGTGAACGACCAAGCATTGGATGTTATTAGGAGGTATCTCAATATTTACTTCAATACGTGAAGGATTCATTGTTCTAGTTTAAACAAGTGACATATTTGTTTCTACCAGGTTCCTCCTAAACAAGAAGATTGATGTAGTGCTCTATGTTGATCGTTTGGACAACTACCGTGTTGATAACTTGGATAGGCAAGTTATGAAGGCCATTTCTCGCAGCTTTGGACCTCAAATTTGGCGAATCTGTTTGGTGGTTCTTACACATGCTCAGCTCTCCCCGCCTGATGGAGGTAGTTATGATGACTTTGTGGAGAAAAGATCAGCTGCATTGGAGGCAGCAATAAGGCAAGAAGCAGGATTTAAGAGAGGTCAAGCCCCGGTATGTGGAGAGGATGGTTGCTTTTGTCACTGCAGTTTTGCAAATAAGATTACTAGTTTCAATTTTGGATTAATTTTACAGATAGTATTTTGTTTTGCCACTAACATTGATGATTTGCAAAAAACTTCTTGGAAGTTCTATAGATAGAGTTGCATAATTGACTATACATGAAAAGTTTTTGTGATGGATCAAGTTGATTTTGCTTTGCAACCTACGCGGATTGTTCTTTGCAACCTCATTCTCAATTCTAAGGCAGATCTGTATTCAGGTGCCATTTGTCCTTGTGGAGAACAGCGGTCGTTGCTCAACTAATTCTGGTGGTGAAAAGGTATTAAAAATTCTTGATATGCAGCCTTGATAGCGTGTCACTAGCGTGTAATCTGTACTTTGGGATTCAGATCCTCCCAAATGGTGTCACGTGGCTTCCCAAATTGTATGAGCATATTTTTGGTGTTGTTACTAGCGAAAATGAGTCAATATTGATTGACAAAAAATTGGTTGAAGGCCCTAATGCTAATCAGAGGGGGAAAATGTGGATTCCCCTTGTCCTTTTAGCACAGGTATGTTTCAATTCTTAATTGATGATGGCAGAGTTGGTATTTCAGGAGTTAAATTTTAATGTATTCTTGCAGTATTTTATTTTTGTACGTCCTATCCATAAGGCCATTGAGAATGATGTGAGAAATGAAAGGCTGCGGCGTCCACAATGGGAGATAAGAGCTGACGACTATAACAGTTTGAAAGAGATTAGGGACAGACGATCACAGCGTAAGGTAGAAGAGGACTGAATAACCAGAGACTAGGGAGTCAAACATACCTTTTGAAGTGATCAAGCTAGCGTTCATTACTCCACATTGGAGAATATGGAGCTTTTTATGGCAAATAACATCTTTGTAGGGCTCATGGAAGTTTTGCAATAACCTCATTTCAGTTGTTTCAATTCGGATAGTTCCGTGGAAACTTGGCTCCAATGAATTTTTAGGATGTCAGGTTTGCCGAGTATCTATATATGATAGTTATGTTCTGAAACGTGGTGGCATTTAGATGTCTTCATCTTCAGGCTAAACCATCAAGCATGTTTATTTCTTGTGCCTTATATGTACAATAGATGGACTACTTTGTCTTTTCTCAGGTGTTTGATTATTGTCATTAACATGTTCTTGTTTACATTAAATAATATGATCTGGGACCATCACCAGAATAGAAGGGTAATTCTTTTATGCAATTCGCATATTCATGCCCATAATATTGAATGGAGATGCAGCTTTGGAGATTGTCTACTACTTGGTGTGAAAAACAATCGTGTGAGCAGTTTCTCTCTTCTATACGTCGAGTATGAGAGGCTGAGCATTTATCATCTATAGAATATATTGATATCTGCAACTACGTTTTTTCTTCTAAAAGAACCGCGATACCATTGCATCATATGGCTCTGTTTCTTTAGAAGTGAAATTACTACGAGTCGACCGATGATGAAGAAACTTTGTCCTTGCATGTTCGAGAAGAAATGAAGAAACTTTGTCCTCGCATGTTCGAGAAGAAATGAACTCGTTCTTTTCTCCCATTTTAAATAAGTGGTCTTCTGCCGTGGAACCCTGTTAAAAAATTGTAATTTTGCTGTTCTAACCGACTAAATTATTCCAACCACTCCATGCATTGATTCCACCCCACTCTTTGACACGCACAAGACTGCACAAGACTACACGCTCCCAGCTATTTCTATCGACAAAAAACATTGCCATTTTTAATTTGTCTATACAAATATTTGCTACTATATTTTCTTGTGAGAGAATTGCAAAATTTAGTCTAGGTTTGATACTTCTATATAGTGTAGAAGTATAGCGCCAGTGATATCACTTGTCACTTGGAAGGACTTGGAACTATCACTTGGGAGGATATCACTTGTCACTTGGGAGGACTTGGAATAGGTCCAGAAAGCTTTTTAACTTGAGCACTTGGAGTCAAGTTCATGATCGCGTATCAAATTCTTTTCTAAGAGGAAAGATAGATGTATTGTCAAAAAGTGAACATAGGAAACATTCGCCTTCGAAGCACAGATGTATTGTCAAAAATAGTGAACATAGGAAACATTTGCCTTCGAAGCCTTGCCTACCCAATGGCTATGAATCCACAATGTCTTAAAGCCTGCTGGAAGAAGACGCAAACCACTTGGTTCTCTAGAATGTGCAACAACATGCATATTAGTAGAGAACAATGAGGATCACAATCACCTGATCAGTATCTAGACACAAGCTTTTCTAGTAAGCTTTAGGATGCCAATGCTTTAGAATTAGTAAAGACATCATACTACAAAAGCTAGATTAATCCCACGCTTGCCAGGGGTCCACAAGAATACCTGTTAACATATTTGCACATGAAGAAGTGCAGAACAATGCGTCACAATGCCTTATAGGCAGATGGGCTTGATAAGAACGAGAGAATAGGATTTGCCAATATTGCAAAACTTATTGAAGATGTGTGCTATACACTTCAAGATTGTCGAGCATTTGTGCCTATTCAGACATGATGTGGCGGTTTGGTTATACACCTAACCAACCACTAGATATGGTATTGCAGATGCCTTCAGTAGTGGAACTAGCATCATATATCCAAGACTTGCATTGCTTCCTTCACTACACTGACATGTACAGTTTATCAACGAGCTTATTACTGCTAAGGTTTTCCCCTTGAAACCCCTTTTGGAAAGGGGGGGTGTATTGATCACGGGCGGTAACATGCGATGTGTCATTTGTTTGGATTTCATAGGTCTTTTGTCATCGTGGCGATAAAAATTCAATTTAATTCTTACACCCACGCAAGTGTGAAACATAAACACCAAAAGCATTAGTATAGTTTTGATACTCATTCTTATACTTAAGCACCAAGCATAAAGCATAAATGTTACAAGAAATTTATCGCGGCGGCCTTGGCCGCCACGAACATTTCTCTCGTTCGAACCTACGCAGTTGGACCTGCTATTAGCGTCCAACATTTAAGCCCCTTGCCGAGATCTTATGGCTAGGGTTTTTCCTCGAAAACCCGAAAGGGCGGGGTTTTTTAATCCCCCCGATAAGCTCTCGGCAGGTACACTAGCCAACATCTGTAGCAAACAATTTTATTTGGGGTCCAGGTGTTATAACTGGACGTTCTCTATGTTTTTCATGCAGCTACCCACTCTATACCATTATAAACAAACTGTTGAGATCAATGAAAAGCATAGCTAGCGGAGCTTTTGTCTGTTTTCATGCGAGCCCTTATTCGAGAATATGAATATTTGTAGACACCCTTGCAAAATTTGAGTTCTTGACCATGAGAATTATTCACCATGGAAGATTTTCATGAAAGAGATGTTTTCTATGCCATGGTTACTATGAAATCGTAAGTGGGCAATTTACAATATTAGAGGCACAAGATCCACAAATGCTTGATTTGAAATATGGCAACGCCTTGGACATCATTCAATTTAACATTCATTAGCAAGTATATCCATGGATTTTAGGTTAATTACCTAGTTCGAAGGCACTATGAGAATTTTTATAGTCCGAGTTTGAGAACATTTATTTGAAAGATAATTACTGTCACAAGCAAATTGTAAACCTTACCAATTCCCAAGATTCATGATGATCATTGTGGTGATTCATTCTTGGTCACGTATGTTTAGCATGCAACTGTAGACAAGAGGATAAAGAGAGGCCAATTTTGCCAGCTGTATCTGCAAAAAAAGTAGGAATACCATGCTTGCATAACAACAACAGGCTCAACTTGATAAATTTAATGACAACTTATTCCATATCTTAGGGATTCATTCCCGTGGAGAGACCTTCATGCACATGTCGACATCTTCTCTGGAATTATGGTCAAGTTTAGTCAACATGAATTGAATCTGCCTCTTTTATATATTTACATATCCTATTCTGCTTTGGCATGATTGGAAGATTAGCTCAGAACAATGATCTGCATGAGTGCTTGGGATATCTTATACATAAGAATCTTAATAACTCAAGTAAGGTGTTAATATTGTGTTATAGTATTTGTATTCAAAAAATTGCCACCTCTCTCAAGGCTGTCATATCAGTTATAAAACGATCTACTAGGTAGTTGGCATGTTGAAGAACTCCATTATACTATAGCATAGATTCCCTTCGTTCCATCATCTCAATTATAAACTTACCTATGACATTTCCAAAAAAAAAAAAAGTGACCAAGCCACTACAGCTAATTAGATGCTTATAACGAAGACCACATACTATGGGAATTGCAGAAGAGCATGGGCTTCATCTTCAATCTCACCCATGTCACACAGTTTACATATCATGAGCTCATAAGGTGTATTGCTCCATCTACCCACTTCCACCCCCAAACTGTGCAAACTGAGCCTTAATCTACAGATGGCATGTCAACAATTAACTGATACACTCTCAACCAAGTATCTTGACCGTCGAAGGAGAGGATTAAAGATTTACTATGTTTTCTTCGCCTCAAGAACATGCCAAAATCTTTCAACCACCTGCTTATGCACCGAATCCTTAATATCTCTACGTCGCGTAACCAGATGATTGATGTCCAATCCCCATTTTCTCATCCAAGTCGGTATGTCCGTATACCACCCTCTGTGTCTCGTTGCCTTCAAGGCAATTCTAAGCAACTCCTCATGCATGTATATATGCATTTTGCATGTATATTCAAGGGTTCTACACAAAGCCTCTACTTCTAGTGGCATCATGCCACATTCTACCAACAATATATCATAGAGAGTTTGCGCTTTAACTCCTAATTCTGTTCTGAAGAATTTCTTCTGTACCTTTTCCACTTTTTGACAAGTTTTCTCTAACAATTTAGGTTCTCAGACCTCGCAGCCATACAACACTATAGATTGCACAAGCACTTTACATAACGTTTTTTTTAGCTTAAAATTAAATGTCAGCAATTGCACTCCTACGTTGCATGCCGTATAGAGCCTTTAGTCCACCACTTACCCTTTGCTCTACTGTTTGATTCTAATTGGAACTCTTATGTTCCTGAACTCCTAAATATTTATATGTCCACTATGTTCATGCGTTCTCCTCTACATAGAAACCTAAGATGTTCAACTTCAAGTGCCCGAAGGCAATCAATTTTGTTCTAGCCAACATTTCAATTCCACTGGGATCCCTAGTACTTCCATCCCCATCCAAAGATTTCCGCTGTATATTATATCAAATGCTTTTGTAAAATCTTCAAAAAGTGCATAAAGTTGTTTTTGAGTTTCAGTGACCGTGTCTAGCATCGCATGCAAAGTGGCTAAATGATCAATTGTGGACTTCTTAGGCATCTTATTCCTACCTTAGTTCTCCCATTGAGATATGCTGCTTCTTATAAAGATGGGTTCATCATACTTTTATAATACCCCTTGTTTGTCTCAAGAACACTTCACGACTTCTCTATCACATGCTCTCCAATCCATTCTCTAAGTCTATTCCAATTACTACTCAAATCCTTCAAATCTAGACCCCATTTATAGACCCATGTTTTCACATATGCATACCGCCCTCTATACATGCTTTCCTCCACTGCTAGATGTTGTAGATGTTCTGCATCTATATCAATATGCACTTTATATAGATAAGAATACAATTTGTAAAGAGCTTCCACGTCTAGGGAGGTATCATCCCGTTCTCAACTAGCATCATATCATATGTTGTCTACATCTTAGTCCCCACTTTGGCATGATTTTTTTTTTTTTTTTTTTTTTTTTTTTTAACTTTCTTTCACATTTTCAATGAGAGCCCAGGTCTCTATACTTTGCATCCATGTAATACTACAGGACCAATAATACATACATCATTTTTTTCGTTTCAATATCCAAATATCTGCCTTTTCTCACCTTTACGTGGCATGGCATATAAGGCGTTTAAGCCTCCATTTATTCTCTAGCTATATATTCTAAATGAGGTGCACCTGGACTATCTCAGTCGTCGAATTTGTCTATCCTACGACCTAGATCGTATGTTGAGTCCTCTAGCTGCCTGTTGTTTTTATTATGGTCATTTATGACTGGGGCGCCAATGATTTTGAAATATGGAATACAGGTTCGCCTAAGGTTTTGGAATATGAAAGACTGGAACTCATCTCTATACGAGTTTCCCTAAGGTTTTAGACTTTGAGATACGGAGACTCGAACCTCTACCAAAATAATTCAATATCTTTTTAAGAATGCTTTAACCAATGCAACCAATAAACTAATGTGCTTATATTTTCAATTGAATTTATTTTTATTTTCATTTTTATTTAATAATAATCTATTCATTTGTTTTACAGGTATGGTCTATGGTCTTAGGGATAGTGATTTATGCATCCATATCAAATCCCCCTGGAACCTCTTATGCTACATATTGATCTAATGGTAACTCACTAGTTCTAGAACAAATGTCTCGCATTCCACCTAGAATCACATTCAATGTAAGGTAATTGGTGGCATGCCATGACCCAATAGGCAATGTTAGTATGGTGTGCACGTCGTATGTCCAATTTAATGCTGTCATGGGATGATTTGAAAATAGTTGTTTTCTTATATATATTTTTCTAATTTTTCCTCCTGCCCTATTGTCTAATTCCAATTAAAACATTTATTTTCTACCAAATGCAAATACTTACACATGCTAACAAGATCCATACTTTCTTCGGCTTATAATTGTTCTTCTCTTGATCAAGAGAAGAAGGTATTGATTTGGGAAGTTCACCTTCAAATTCAATCTTATGCATAGCTAGGTGGTTGTGCTTAGTTGAATCAGTTTGTCCATTGGGGTTGGTGTTATGTCTCTGCATTTTATTTTGCTATAATTTCTTGATTGATGGAAAATATTTTCATCATCAAAATTTGTCAGGCTCAAAAGTTTAGTGACATCAAGCTGTAAAAGTCTAATGAATTGAAAAAGGAATTTACAATAGCAGTCCATTGAACCGAACAAACTCAATCTTGAAACAACTGCATTAGCACGTTTAAACATTTTATTTTATTATTTTTTTCCCCAAAAACACAACAATTTTAACAAGGTATTGTGACGTTCCAAGTATTTATACGGTATACGTATAAATATATTGACACGTCACCCATGATAGATACGCCACCATGGGGTATGGTAACCTAGGGGGTTAACCTAAAAGGGATTAAATTAGCTATGCTAATTTAATTATTAAGGATAATAACCTATAATTTAGGGATTAATAATTAAAAGGGATAATTAAGCTAATTATGGGTTGGGAAGGCGCCACCTGGCCAAACTCGATTGGCCAGCATGGTGGATGCTAATTTGAACCATCAAGGTGGATCACCACCCCCCATATCAGCCATAATCGACCAAGAGGAGCTGAGCGCCACCTTTGAGGAGCTGAGCGCCTGACAAGCTGAGCGCCTACCTTGTGACCAGCTGAGCGCCACCTTGCCCAAGTAATTTTGTGTGAAGCAGCGAGTTGAGCATCGAGTTCGAAGGATGGAGGCACCAAAGCGATAACGGGTCAGTTTAGAATTGGTGGGTGGCTAGAGTAGCTTGTGAATTCTAGGGTAGCGCCCCTGTTGGGCACTTGTGTGTGTGTCTTGTCTGCTCTCTCTGTGTTTTGGTGGTAGGAACTAACCCTTGGTTGTAAAGGTAAGTCTCTTTATATTTTGATTCTGGTTTTGCTCTCAAAGGATGGATTGATAGTTCTTTGCTTAGTTAGCACTCCAGAGATGGGGGATTCTGGGGTAGAGACCCTCGAGCCCATATATTGTAGTATGCTCCTAGATAGAGCCCCAGTATTATCCCAATAGATGCCTGTGTACAAGAGACCAGGGTCATAGATGCTATGGATTGGCTTAGCACCGAGAAGGGACACGATGGTGAAGTGGGGGGTGGGGTCTTGCACGAACATAAAAGGCTCCGGGACTCCTACAGTGGGCTGGGCCGATAGCCTGGTCCACGAGGGGCGGTATGGGTCCGACACTCCACGGGTGTAGAGGTGTGACCCATTATATGGGGCACCTTGCACTTTGAGTAGATTTAGGGTGAGTAAAAAGCCGGAATGCGGATGCGGGGGTGTTGTCGCGGCGCGCGTATTCTCTAGCTCACCCATGGAACCACTTTGTGATCCCGGAAGGGGCGCTTCCCGACCTGCCTCATCCGGAAGCGTCATGAACCCAGAGTAGGCTCGTAGGGTGATACCTTGAGTCTGCGTCTCCGGGAAGGCTATAAGCGAAGCCATAGCGTGAATCGACCCATCGCAAAGTGTGCCACGGGGGGGCGGATGGAGTGGACAACCCTAGCCGATGTTCTATGCCGACCAATGCCGGGTTATACTTCCGTCTGATCTCTTGAGACCGAGCCGTCAGTCCATCCTCACAAGAGTCCGGCGGGGGTAGAACCGCTGGGTTTGGGTGTTTTCTTAGTATTAGATGCATATTCTTTGCCGTTGGTATTTGGATGGATGTGCCACCCTTCGTGGTGGTTATTTATATATGATTTATGTTCGGTGCTAACATGTATTCACGCTTCCGCGACGCGGGGAGCCCCATTGAAGGCGTGGGCGAATGACCCTCGTGTGTCCTTCACTTGAGCATCTTCTTATAGATGGCCCGAGTTAGACGGAGGGCCTGCGCCATTGAGATGGTTGCCATGGGAGGGGAAAGTCCCCGTATGTCACGGTACGGGGTCATATATATTTAGGGGGCGTCCACGGTGGTATCGAGCCATGATTTTGGTTGTAGGAATCATAGCACCGACCTAATCTCTAACCCGTTAGTTCGGTAGTTAAGTAGGAGCTAAGCTAGTTGGATTTGCTGACTTTTTGGTGATTTAATCTTGTGCTAGGTTGATGTAAGAAAATGTTGAGTTTTAGGAAGTTTAGGGCGATTTTGGAGGGAAAAAGTTGTGACTGGAGGACCCAAGTTGGAAGGGCTATAACTTTTTGTAGGCAGTTCGGATGAAGGCAAAAATGGTTCCAATGGATCGGGCACCTCCCAAATACCCTAAGGGCGCGTCCCAGGGTCAAAAAGACAACAGGCCGCCGAAAAATCGAAAGGGGCGCTGCTGTCCTCGGAGGTGTTTATTTCGAAAAGTTAAGGCCGTATAAGTAAGGCAGCGCCCCATACGGTCCGCCGTATAAAAATACGCGTCCGTTTTTTTTTTTTTTTTAAAAATTTCTTTTACCACCCGCATTTTGAACCCGTGACCTCCTACTTCCAACTCAACACTCTTTCCATTCTGCCAACTCTCTTTACATAGCATGTGTATGTTCTAGTTCTATTTCTTTGTTATACATATGTAATATGCTGTTTTATCCAGTTAGCAGTTCGTTTAAGAAAAAGGTACATCATGGGATTGAACCCCTAACCTTTTGCACCCAAGCCAACACCTTTACAAATGAGCCAGCTTCTCTCTTGAATAGATATATGCTTTTTCTCTATTTATAGTGCATCTATTCCATATCTAAATTAGAGGCGTGCCTTTGGTAAACCCACATTGTGGAGGCAACAACTCCACCGGAGCAAGCTCTTTCGCCATAGCCGCCGGAGCAAGCTCTTCCGCCATAGCCGCCGGAGCAAGCTCTTTCGCCATAGCCGCCGGAGCAAGCTCTTCCGCCATAGCCGCCGGAGCAAGCTCTTTCGCCATAGCCGCCGGAATAAGCAGTCTTGCCATAGCCATGGGAGTCGACCTCTCTCTGCCATAGTCAACGGATAGCGTTAACCATATATAAAGCTAGTATCCCCTAGGAATAAACCGGACCAAATGACCGCGGCGTAATCTAGCAAGTCCGGCCAACTTGTTATGATAACATCAACTCACTTGGTGGGACTAATTCCGGAATTTAATTAACGACAGGGCAACTCTCTAGAATAGCAGCATGTGTTATATCCTTGGATATTCTTTAAGCGACGATGGTAATGTCCAGTTATCGGCGTTCCTCGACCTATAACCTTAATTATTTTTCCTTTGGTAGATGCCTTGACAACACAATTTCTTAGGGCCTTGCCATGATTCAATCCATACTACATTCATATGCTTTATAGTAGCCCTTATTCGACGTTATATAAGTAATGCTTTATAGACATAATTATAATTAACATTGTCTCTCTCTAGTGTCTAAACCTTGACTCGTCTCATTTCCCAGAGAAGGATCTCTTTTCGCCCAACCAACTAGGGACTGCCATGTAGCACCCCTCTAGACCATGGGTAGCTTTAATCCTACCACCCTTCATTACTTCTTCTCAATGGTCGTGTTCTTTTTTTATGGACCATTTCCCTAGACCACGACACATACTCTGTAATACGTAGACTTTATCTAGAGTACAAACTTTAGTATTCTTTTGTGCCAAGCTTCACTGCATATACAGCTGTGATTAATTATCTATGCCCCATGCCTGTCAGAGTGACAGCGGTCTACCCTCTTTTGGAGTTGTTCTTCCGTACATTCCAATGGCCTCCAACCATTATTGGCTAGTCACCTCATTTTAGGGTATCTAGGTATGGTCTGGGCAAAGTATTTCCGACCATTATTTTATTGCCTAGATGTCTTTAAGTCCGCAAATGAATCTACATATCCTAGGGGATTATGTGGATAAAGTCTCTGGGGGTCCGTCACATGTCCTCATAGACGCTGCCAATATGGCAGGACGTATAAATGCTATCTACCGATCTATCTATTTATTAAAAATGTCCTTGGTGAATTCAATTCACCATGTTGTCCTAAGATATTCAAGTCTTCTTCCCTAAGCCATGCACCAAATTTTAAAAGAGTTTTCCAGCTCTTGCTGCCTTTCAAGCCACAGGTATACCTTTGCATGTTAGCAAAGACTACCCTTCTCTTCTTCAATATGTTTTCTACGTCTATGATATGCCTGCCACAAGCGTACACATTTCACCCTTTGGTTGTGACCTTTATTCAGTAGAGTCACAAATCCATTCACTCCTTTGCGTATTCATTAATCGTCTTGTGGCTTCTAAGCCGCTATTATATGTTCCCTATATTGTTAACCCACCTATCATTGGGGGTTATGATTCAACATTGTCCTACATCCTGGAAATGTTAGTCATTACATTTCTCTCTCATGATGCTATAGCGCTGTTCTGGCATTCCAAATAACTTGGCATCCTCATTTAAGCCATAGTCATGACCTAAGAGCAGGTGAGCCTTCGTATAAATCATGAATTACCTGGAGTCATCAAGGTGCCTGCCTGGTATTTTGTGAGTCTTTCTACAATTACCTATGTTGAGATAACGGACTTGTATTCATGTTCAAGTCCTATATATCCTAACTTACACCTCCATGTATCCCATGGCGTTCACCTCTGTGTGACCCAGATATGGATCATGTGGGAAAGCTAGTCTTAGGTGTCTATGCAAGACACATTCGAACATTTACCAGGTAACTGCTATTCGCTACTTATCCTGGAATTGTACTATTGTACTACTCAACCCCACTACCTTAAGCTTTATTCTATTGGCTGTTGACATTTATTTCAAGTGCCAACTACCACATCATCATACCCTAGCATGCAACGGATTGACAGTCTTTTCGTATCTCCGGACCCTTCACCAAGAACTTTTAGGATACGCTCGTCTTTCTCTCCCTTTGTGTCGCCACCTAGATTACCTCCCTAAGATGTTTGTCGATGTGTACATGGTATGTACATAATAAACATATCTCCACATCCCACAATGCTAGAGCTCTTGCTCTAACTTAGCTAAACTATAATAGTGGTAGTTCTTCCAAACAAACCCATTGCCTATGTACCTTTATGATGTGGCTTCACACACCTATTTCCCAAATGGACGGGGGCCGACTTTATGTTGGACTTGTATATGTCGCCTATAATTTGATAGGGTCTCTAATGTATTTCAACCATTCCTTTAGTGCCTGATGGTACTTTAACCCCGCGACATAACCTATGGTTTCCCCATGGGATTATGCCATAATCCAAGGCTATTACCTCACATGCGAGCTTTTCTAGAGGCTTCTTTTCACTAAGGATCCTTTGTGTCCTCCATATTACCCATGCTTAGTTACACTTAACCTATTTTTCCTTAAGTTATCATGTGGACTTCAGTTTTGATCAGCTTCAAAATGTCGCTGCCTTTGGCTCCCTCATAATGAAGTCGGGCACTAAAACCTCCCCGGTCTCTTAATAGAAAACCCAATGTTTCGATCTTTCGTTAGTAATCGCCATAACATTATCCGGTTCTTTACCCTCTTAAGAGTTTCAAAGTCATAACCTCTAAGGGGTCTATGCTTCAAGGCAACGCATCCTCCAGCTTCTCCTTCAGTGCCTAGAATTGTTCCCAGTGTGTAGGGTAACTCTTCGACTATATGGACTAGTCGGTTATCCCTAAACGTATAATCGTCATCGTACTCCTTCTTTTCTTCCATCGAGGGATGCGATATTTTATATATATTTTTATCTCCAAACCAAATAAATGCTCTCTCAGCATTTATAACGTTGAAGTAATTCATTGGTATCTAGAACCTTAAGAGTTAACCTCTCATTATCTAAGTTATTCCAATACCGTTCCAACCATCCTCGGGATGTTCTTCACTGATTTAAACTCTTCTCATCTCCCTTAGTACGACGTATCCAAGATAGTTGACTCTAACCATTGGGATAACTTGAATGCTTATCTCTAATAAGCATACCTAACCCAATATCTTCGTAT
Source organism: Isoetes taiwanensis (assembly GCA_021234155.1). Lineage (NCBI taxonomy): Eukaryota > Viridiplantae > Streptophyta > Lycopodiopsida > Isoetales > Isoetaceae > Isoetes > Isoetes taiwanensis. Next base: position 54,748 of record JAJEKV010000645.1, read on the forward strand.
ATCAGCATATCATTATGCTCATTCTTTAAACCTTGTCGAGTAATATTTCACTCGCCTTGTATGAATATTCTACTATCTTTTAATATGATGTACATCTGAATATCACAATCGACATCCTCGATAGGGTCACCACTACAGTATTTCATACTACTAAATCCTTCCTACATCCAAGACTGCTACGTTGTTATTATATGATATAGTAACATGTGTGCACCAACCCTAAGTCTACACTCATATGTAACTCGTTGGCATAGGCATCTAACTATATTCATACTTGCGGCCAACTTATTTCCTCAACTTGGTTATCTAGTACCATACACATCTTGTGGTTTCAACACCACTAACTTCCACAAAGGCAAATGCCAACCTAACTTCCTTGTGGACATGTTTCATCTCTAGTATAAGAACTCTCATCTTCATTACTCAGATTCATATATGTGAACCAAAAGTTCTATTACACATCTTATCTTTTTCTAGTTATGGTTTTTCCATTAAATGTTCCTAGATATGCCAACGCGGAGCTATTCCTCCGGATACACACATGATACGAAGTCCACAGCACATCCTCCTTGGTGAGATGTTCATTGGGCACCTACCTTGTTCATACTCCAGACTTTGGTCTATTCAAAGTATTCCTCCAAATTCTCTATATTTGAAATGTTGTTTACAACAACTTTCAACCATCTCTTGTCTCCCCCTTGTCCTATGGATACATTATTTGCCTTCCTAATGTATCATTAGTTGAAGGTCAACTTTCCTTCATAATCTAGCTCCACCAAAGGTCCAACATACCTTGCAGCCTTTAGATGGTTGCGCCTGGTCCTACCAATTATCGTCTTCTCTTGACCTTGTGTGGGGTACGTTCCACACTATTGTCCCGTCCGTTATACGGCATCTCGATGCTCCCAGCAGACATAACATGTGTCCATTTCCTTAATTTATATCATCCATAATGGTCATGCATTTCACCAACCTCATTAAGCATATCCACGAGGCTACGTGGTCTTCTTAGTTGTCTATAATCTTGCATCTTTATTTCACGCCTCAGGAACATCAATCTCTTTACCATACACAATATATGTGTAATTTTATAATCCATAGTTTATGGATCAACATCCTTATACGACATTGTTCTCTACCTTTCCGCGAATCATACCTCTATTCAAGTAGCAATAGCTATAAAATGTTGGCCCACACTTCTAAAGTGGTTTCCCTCTCATGAGTTGGGTACTCATAATCCAGTTTCCACCTTAGTATAGTACCTCTCTAACGTGGTATATGGTAGATAATCATAAACCACTTCTTCCTCGGATATATGGTGCTATATCCAGTCTCCTTCTACGTTGAGTGGCAATATATATGCCGCATAATAAATCAATCCTCGTAATTATTAACTCCGGTGTTTCAATCGATACCAAACATCTAAGATACCATTTTTTTTTTCGAAAGTATCCATCCAAAATAGGGATACCTTAACACTTTTATTCCCAACATTCAAAGACTTCGCCAAGTAAGAGCCCAGACTGCCACATCACCATATAATGTGCTCAGGCCGACCGTGCATGGGTTCGATGCTTCAAGCCGAAGTGGACACCATAGTCTAACCGGCCCTCGCAGGATACAGACGATTGCATAGCCATAGCAGAATCCGGATAATAACGGGAGTACCAACCACGTCGAATATATATGTCACTGTACACTGCGTCTCCGTGATGTGTGATAAATTTAATTAAAAATAGCAATAGCATAAATAAGTAATTCAAATGTAAGGATATCAGGACGTCTGCTAAATCTATAAACATAGCTAATGAATTAATAGGTGTCCTCATATAACTGTAATCTATGCTAAAGATAGGGAGTGTAAGTGTGGAAACGTTAAAGATAATCGAAAGGAGCAAGCTACTTAAAAACACAACATAATCAAATATAATAGAAGCAGATAAGTATGTATGTCTTATACAAACTGCTGAGGGGATAACGAGACTTAGATTAGGTTATAACAAGCTCATGAATAACAAATCATGAAGAACGTTTGTTTCTACTTTTAAAGTAAAAACTGTCCGATACAGTACAATATATAATGGTATTAAAGCGTAAGTATAACTGTGAAGGGCCTGTTAAACACTCAGGATAGGAACATATGAGTTCTTAAAACTGTAACAAAATGGGAAAACAAAATTTTGCTGCAAAATTAATTTAGGGCTGGCTGTAATGAAATGAATTACAAGGTCAAGCAGGAATATAATACACATATACACAGAAGTTAATATCATTAGAATGGTTTTCTACTAAACAGTGCGAGGTTAGTAACTCTGTATTATAATGTAACAACAAATAAAAGTTCTTTATATCTATACCTGTCTTTAATATATAATCAGTTACCTGTATGTATAGAAAGAGTGATTTCTAAAATAGATAGACTGTGAACTCGTCACCACGAATGAAACAGTGAGACTTTCACAAACCTTGACTGTTCACTTTTGACAGTCCTAAGCGATGATCATGTCTGCTTTATACAAGTCATTTCAAACTCAATCACTTTGAACATGACAACGTCTGTGTGACTTATAATCTCACGCTATCTCTTTAAGGAGGGACACTTCCTTCCATCAGATGATGTGTTGCCCCCAACAACAACAATCTTGATGCCGAGGACAAAGATCATTTTTTGTGGGGAGAATGTGACGCTCCAAGTATTTATACTCAGATAATGATAAATATATTGACACGCCACCCGTGATAGACGCCACCATGGGGTATGGTAACCTAGGGGTTAACCTAAAAGGGATTAAATTAGCTATGCTTAATTTAATTATTAACGATAATAACCTATAATTTAGGGATTAATAATTAAAAGGATAATTAAGCTAATTATGGGTTGGGAAGGCGCCACCGGCCAAACTCGATTGGCCAAGATGGTGGATGCTAATTTGAACCATCAAGGTGGATCACCACCCCATATCAGCCATAATCTAATTAAGAGGAGCCGAAGCCACCTTTGAGGAGCCGAATACCGACAAGCCGAAGCCTACCTTGTGACCAGCCGAAGCGCCACCTTGCCTAAGTATTGCACCTGGTGGTGAACAGAAGTTGAGCATCGAGTTCCGTAAGGATGGAGGCACCAAACGATAACGGTCAAGCCGAATTCAGGTGGGTGGCTAGAGAAGCTTGTGAATTCTAGGTAGCTCGCTGGGCAATTTGTGTGTGTGTCTTGTCCGCCTCTCTCGTGTTTTGGTGGTAGGAACCAACCCTTGGTTGTAAAGGTAAGTCTCTTTATATTTTGATTCCGGGTTTTGCTCTCAAAGGATGGATTGATAGTTCTTTGCTTAGTTAGCACTCCGCAGATGGGGATTACGGGGGGTAGAGACCTCTCGAGCCCATATATTGTAGTATGCTCCTAGATAGAGCCCCAGATATCCCAATAGATGCGGCCTGGCAGGTACAAGAGACCACCGGTCATAGATGCTATGGATTGGCTTAGCACCGAGAAGGGACACAAAGGTGAAGTGGGGGTGGGGTCTTGCACCTAACATAAAAGGCTCCCCGGACTCCTACAAAGGGCTAGGCCCCGATAGCTCTGGCCACGAGGGCCGGGTATGGGTCCGACACTCCCTGGTGTAGAGGTGTGACCCGCATGGGGCACTTTTGCACTTTGAGTAGATTTAGGGTGAGTAAGTCGGCACGGATGCGGGTCGCCGATGCGGCATGATTCTCTAGCTCACCCATGGAACCACTGCGGATCCCCGGAAGGGGACGCTTCCCCGACCGCCTCATCGGACCGGGCCATGTGAACCCCGGAGTAGGCTCAGAGGGTGATACCTTGAGTCCTCCTGCCTCCTAAGGCTATAGCGGCCATAGCGTGAATCGACCCATCCGCAAAGTGCACGTGAGGGGCGGATGGAGTGGACAACCCTAGCCGATGTTCTATGCCGCCCAATGCTGTGTTATACTCCCTCACGATCTCTTGAGACCGAGCCGGCCATCCATCCTCACAAGAGTCCGAGCCGGTAGAACCGCTGGTTTGGGTGTTTTCCTTAGTATTAGATGCATATTCTTTGCCGCTGGTATTTGATGGATGTGCCACCCTTCGTGGGTGGTTATTTATATATGATTTATGTTCGTGCTAACATGTATTCACGCTCGGCCGCACGTAGGAGCCCCATTGAAGGCGTAATAATGACCCCCTCTCGTGGTCCTTCACTTGAGCATCTTCTTATAGATGGCCCGAGTTAGACGGAGGGCCCTGCTCATGGCGAGATGGTTGCCATGGGAGGGAAAAGTCCCCGTATGTATACGGCCGGGGGTCGTATATATTCAGGGAGCGTCACAGGTATGAAGCACATAAATTGTGTTACGCATAGAACCTATGATGATAACATACACACCAAACGGATGAATCTTTCAAGGAAATTGTTATTCAATGGTCCCTAATCTTTCCATGGCTTTATTCCATATTCCATATATCATATCAATTTCTGCCCTTCCTTGAGACCTCCCTTCCTCGAGAAGCTTAAGCTCCCAAGATGCAAGACACACCAATGTTGCCATAAGGAAATGAACTGGCTCGATACCAAATATTACACACTAGCACCTCTAGAAATGACCAACATTAATCGTAAAAACGCTAATCCTTCAAGGAAATCATTATCTAATGGGCTCCAACCCTTCCAAGGCTTTATCTCATACCTTATTATAGTAATAGCACATTTAGCTTATAAATAAGAGTTCCATTCTTATTAACAAATAGCAACTCGTGATCCATAGAAGTATATGCTAGTACATTTTTCCATTGCAATTGCATCTTTTCATGGAGGACTTCACCAGCTAAAAATTGAGATGTGTAGGTGGGCTAATGAGCCTCAGCAATGCATGGTATGCGAGTGTTGCCAAATGGAGGACCTATAGGTTATCAGAGCAAAATATAGCTGGCTTCTTACTTCTAATCAGTCATTTCATATGCGGTGAATGCACTAGCATCTTATATTTTGAAGATGTTAAAACAAGGTGCACAAATACCACAAGCAAGTGCATTACATTAACACCTCTATATTTCTCAAGACTCTCCAAAGCCTTCTTATTATTGAATTTCACGAATCAGATGGCCTCAAAGGATGGTAAAATGCAATTCAATATTTAATACATTATGTACATTACAATTCTAGTGTAGAGATAATTATCCAACCTAAAAACAAGAGATCTAAAAAGAAGATGAATATTCTTGCTTAACCAATCACCATTTCATTCCCTCAAGTTTATAAGTTTGGGCAACCAAAACCTACAATTTGGTTTAAATCACATCTATATGTAAAGCTTCTAAAATGTACAAATCACCATCCTTAACTCCAAAACCACAAGTAGCTTGTTCCCCGAGGAGCAACTAAGATACCGATTAATCTCATCTCATCATCCGATTATGCCCGATTGTAATTGTAAATTGTAATTGTATTGAATCACTACTGTTAGACCATCAGTCCATAGATGAGAAAAAAGTTTATGCATGTCTTTGGTCAACTGAAAAAAAAGGGGAACTAGACCTTACACATCAAGGTCTTTTGCCATGTCAGAAAGGTCCAAAGAGCTCTTTCCTTGACCCGTCATAATCTTGAAGATGCATACCAAGTTTTATAACCTGTAAATTAAAAGCTCGTGGAAAAGAATCGCAATTTGATATCATGTCAGGCCCTTAGGTAGTCAAAAGTCGAAAGCAATGGAGAAGAGCATGTCGCTCATCTTCTACTTGAGCATCTAGGCAAAGAAGGACAAAACCAATTCACGTGGCATATATCCTCGCCTCGCCCCACCTCAATTGCCGCCTATGTGAACTTAGGCGCATGCAAGAGAGAAGCTTCCGCTTTCCTCTACTAAGCTTACCATTTAAATAACCCCGCTTCGCCATAGACTATCATTGCATTTATTTCTTCCCCGAAAGTTTTTTTGTCCCAAGATCTCCAATCCGCCACACTTTTCCAGAGATTTAATTTGGCCACTAAATTCTAATCCCTATACTAGATGAAGGTAAATCATCCAGTCCAATGCCCCAATAGCCTGCCCTCTTTCTAAATACTTATACCATCCCACATGGGATTGGATCATAGATTCTTGCAAGGCTTGTCGCAATATGTGGTCTTCTAATTTTTTGTATTCTACCAAAATACTCCAAGTGTTTGACAAAGGGCTTCCACTTCAAGCGATACATACCTTTCTCGCAAGCAAGATCTCATATGGGGTTTGAGTTTTAACTCCCAATTGTTCACAAGAAACGCTTCCACTTTGATCGTAAGACCGTGACCCCGCATCATGCACCCATACAAGACCAATCGCTTGGAACCAATGTCCCAAACATTAATTTATTTAAGATGCCAACCCAGATATGGTTATGTCGGCAATAGCCGAGCATATGATATAGTGCCCTTTAGCCCCCGATATTCTCTTTATGGACCCCCGCTATTCCATCTATAGTTATTTGTCAACTCTATGCCCAAATACTTGTATGATTTTACTGCTCCAAAAATCTCTCCATCAAATTCCTATATCTCGCTTTTTGACGAGAACCCATCACCATCACCTTTGTTTATTCACATTCATACAAAGCATTTGTATACAAAAAATTTCAAGTCCTTGAAGAAGTTTTTGCAAACCCCGTGGTGTTTGAGAAACAAGTACCACATCATCAAGATAAAGCAAAAGCTTTAAAACGATCTACCTAGTGAACACTAGCATCTTCCTTTTTGCAGCCATGCTTCAAGGTCGCCAATAAAAGACCAAAACAGAGTAGGTGATAATGGACACCCTTGTTTTACACCCACATTGTTTATGCACTTTTTCTCGGGCCTTCCATTGGAAATGACAATTGTACCAACACCTTCTCATAGAGTCGCAACCCCCTTTATGCAACTCCTTTGAATTTCCAATCTAGCCATTCTGCCTCCCATTTTTAGTTTGACACTGGTCGAATGCTTTGGCAAAGTCTATTAAACAATAAAAGAGAGTTCTTCCGATGCCCTTTGCCCCATCCGCCATCACTCTCAAAGTAAACAAATGATCTATAGAAGAGTGATTTTTTCAAATCTTCCTCGACCCAATGCTCTAACATTTTTGTCATCACCCCACGGGCTTATATAGTTCTCCAAAATAGCACCGAACAATTTGGCCATGACATTGCTTACTAAAATTGTAATGAGCAATTACGCATAATAACTGGATCCCCCGCTTCCAAGATGGATATAACCCCATTGAAAACACCACTTTTCGTGAAAGCCATACCTTAAAGCTTCATTAAAAGCTCAAAGAATTTTTGCATGCACTTGTTCTCCTCCCCACTTTAGCAATTCTATCGCAAAGCCTTCACCATCTCTTGCCTTCCCATTGGCAAGCTTTGAGAGCATATTGTACATCTACCGGGCATTGAATATATCAAAGAACATCTTCCCTATTATTTCCATAGGCTCGCCTCCCTTAAACCGCGGGTACAACTCTCTAACAAAATCCAAAAGTTCATCCCTATTAAAAGCTCCCCGTGCAATAGGGGGGGTGTTTCATTCTTCTCCAAAATGTACTAGGGCAATTATTTATTTCAATAAACAATTTCTCCCGCCAACGATTTCAATTCTATTGCTTTTGCTTTGTCACCGCTTAAATACCGCTTTTGCTTTCGCTTTCTCCAAAGACTCGGTATACATCATGCTTTGTCACGCACATTCCTCATCCCACCACTCCGGTTTTTCTCGCTTTAGATTTCTTAGTCTGCCTAAAATACTCCAAGATGCCTACTTCTAATAGAGTTTTCTATAAGAAGCTCATTTTTTCCAGATAAAGTATCCGCAGTGGGAAGCATTGGGAAGACCTTCTCCACCATATCCTCGCAAAATCTCTTGCTTTATCACATTTGTTTGAGGCGGCCAATTGCTAATGTGATGTTGTGGACTCAATTTGCATTTGTACATGTATTTTAAATCTCAAAGCCGATGGTCCGATTTCGCTTCAACAGCCTATATGAAAGTCTTGTACTACCTTCTTTGCTAGCTGTTCTCCCAATAAATAGTCCACTACACCGGTACCTGGGTGTATGCATGTAAAAAAGATCCGTAAGGTGAAAACAACGCTAAAACCATTATAAACGACTAACTCCAATGACAATCGGTGGCCTATATTATTCTCCCTTTTATCTTCGTGAGCATCTAATCCAACCCGGCCCATAAGATCCCTCGCAGCCCATCTCTCGGGCAAACCTATAAGTCTTGTATGCCTTCTACATGAATATTTGTTGCCTCGCCACGCGCCATTAAAATCTCCCTCAAAATAAACACTTGCCCTTTCTTTTTAAATTGTAAACGCCCAAATCTAAATTCAAAAGTGGATCAAGAAGACATGGACCTCCATGGACGATATATGACTATCCAAAGGCTACAAAAATAAACGCATGCCTAAGAACATTGAGAGGCATCCTTTGATTTCCAGCCATATATATTGGTTAAATTTGCATACCTTCACAATACTTACATTTCTCGTGAATTGCATTTCTGGATGTAAATGTGCTATGCCTCCAAAACCTCTTCCACGCCCCGCCCTTTCTAATTTCCATGCATTGAAGCAAAGTAAATCCTCGTGAATCTCCTAACTGGGCCGTTTTCATGTTCCCATGTTTCCAATAAAATAAGCACATCAAGATCGATAGCATTTGCTCAGAATCCACTCGCTTTTCCTCATTGAACTGCTTATATTCCATGCCATGAACCTGAGGTCTGCGAATCCCTATGCTAGTACTGCTGCACCTCCAGCCTCTTTGATCCATACTTTGCCTCTTTGAAGAAAAGCATGTTTTCCTGTTGCTTTTAATTCCTTCAACTGAGCGAGCTGCCGGCGGTGTTCTTCTTGTTGTTGCATGTTTATATAGTATCCTATAATAAAGTGGTGGGCCAATGGTTTGATCGTCAACGTATCCAAAGAGCATCTTTTCGATGTCCCCAAGGTTAGAATCTATAGATTGAATCAATCATTTTCAAATAAATTCAAATACTCTTAAAACGTATTTGCTTATTATGTTACATTTGACTACCTACCTTATTTGGTTGTTTTAGCTTGTCAAGTTGTCCAATAATATGGAACATGCATTTGCACATGTACCTTGGCCTACTTTTCGCTTAAAAAATCTTAAAAATTTGGCTTCCTTTTTGAATTGTTCTTTGAAAAATATACAAAAGTCATAGTATGGTAAAAATCACATCTAAGATCTTATCCTTTAAGAATTGAATTGAATAGAATACTGAGAACAGACATGCCATCAACAAACAATCACCGGTTATTTAATGAAAACAATCTTGCATTATAGAGGAAATGTTTCAGCATTACAAATAGGAATACCAGGTTAGAAACACTCTATACAAGTGTTTTTTGGGAGGGCGCAAATCAAACACCTCATCCCATCTGATCTCTCTGGTTAGATGGTGAGACCATTAAAACTGTTCTCCACTGAAAGTTTGCCCAAATTGCCAATTGGCTGGTGCCACGTTATACGACGTAACGGTCCTACCATCGCTAGTTGTAACCTGGAAAGCAAGACTCTGGCCATCAAGAAATGCATTGCTCTGCCAATTCTGGCCCCAGTTTCTGGACATTGGCTGCCATCCAGTTTTTGAGCCTTTAATTGACACAGCATGTACATCTCCTGCACCTCCCACATTGGTCACCAAAACAAGGTTGAAGTATGAATGCCCATTGATGGTGAATCTAATTCCTCCCTTCTTCACACATGAAACCCTGGTAATTTGTTAACTTAATCAGAAAAATTTTCCAAACATTTCAACATGTAGGCCTAGTATGTATGCAATGAAACACATCTTTTCCAAACATTCAAACCGTACACATGTAATGCATAATGCTATAACTCACCTTCTGTATTGAACAGGAACAATGCCTCCCCTGTACTTGCCAATCTGTTCAAAGGCTGGTTGAGCCATGTCAAAGTGCTGTAGTGGAGGATTGCACCATCCGCCGTTGTTGTTTGGAAGCTGAATTTGGAGGACAGAAATTGGTTGCTGTCACAACAATTGAGGGATTACCAGGCACACACCATTCTGGATCTGCACTGGAATCACACCTCATTTCAAAGCATGCACCACATGATAAGCCACCATTGAATAGGGCTGTACTCAAGGCTGCATTGTTAATGCCGTAACCCTGGCTGTAAAGATTACCATATCCACAAGCTCCTCCTGCAACCAGAGACATTCTAAAATCAACTCACAGTTTTATGCTGTATATCAATTAAAAAAAGAGCATGAATGTTATTTTATAGGAGAATATGAACGTTGGCAACATACCCATGGTCCCAGAGGCATCACTTCCGCCATAGAATGTAGCATGAGCATTGTTCCAGCCACTCTGAGCAAGAGTTTTCTGGCCTAGAGTGATAATAGCAAGCCAAAAGCTCAAAAGCAAAGCCCTGCAAAGAAGGAACAAAAGATTAAACATATCCCAATGAAGCATAATGCCAGACAAGAAGCCTCCTAAGCAAATATCTAGAAATTTGGTCAGGAGAAGCAGAAGATGCTTACATTGTATCTCCTATTCAAGGAAAGAACAGAAGAGGCAAAAAAGATTTGATAGGTAATGAAGAAGGGGCAGCAGGCTTATATAGTCTAGAAATACCATTATTTTTTTGAATAGTTTGACATGTGGTGTTGGTTAGAAAATACACAGCATCATGCTGAACCAAGGTAGTTGAGGAGGACCCAGTAACAGACAGGCCATGTGCAAGAATTTACAATCAAAGACGGGGGCCAAAAAGTACTTGCAATGCAAAGCAAATGGCAATTTGCAAAGGCCCATATGTGCAACTTGAATAGGGCAAAAGGAAACAAGATCAGCAAGTTAGTCATAAACTGGGCCCTGCTTTCTATGTGGGGGCGCATGATGACAGATATGGCACCGCAAAAAACAAGGCAGCATCAAATAATCCTACAATGATAGAGCAAATATGCAGGGTTCTGGGGAGACTAACCGCCATGAAATGAAGCCGACTTGCATGAGAAATAGCGGACTGCAAATCGGGCCGCCGGAACACAGTGCCGTGGGGTTTAAGGCCTGCCATGGATCTGCAGCTGCGCCGTAGTTCGTGGACCATTTTTTTGCTGCAAATAGACCTCCTTTACTCTCCGTGTTGCTCTTGTCAGGCTTCAGGCAGACATGTGGAACACATTGCCCACATATACATACAACAAGACTAATCCACAAGTTCAAATTCCAGTTCTGATAGTTGAGAGCTGCCTGCCATTGCCAAGTCGTTCGACAGAGCTTCGACGTGATGGACACAGAGACGTAAATAAAGCTGATTTTTGGCATACAACCTCTAACAATATATTGTACAAGGTAACGCCATGGATAGGTTCAATATTTTAGGCCAAATTGTCCTCTTAATAATAATAATATATAACTAGTAAACTAGTAAAAGAATGTCCTGGTATATATAACTAGTAAACTAGTAAAAGAATGTCCTGGTAGGGTATGGTCGCCTGCCGCCGCGGACCCCACCTCGAGCGACTCGGCAAACCCCCGTCCCCTACCGGTTATCGCCAAAGCAGCCATGGGTATCCCCCGCCCATGGGTATCGGGCCGCAAAGAAGGAAGGTTGAGGCCGCAAGGAGGAAGGTCGAAGGGAGCAGCCGCCAAGAGGGCACAAGCTAACAGTGGAGGAGAGAGAGATGAGGAAGTTGGTCGATGCAAGGGAAGCCGCAAGTGCCGCGAAGGCTTGTGGAGTTTATGTACCCAAGGGGATGTCTAGAGTGGCATCCATATTTGGTTTTCAAAGGGTGTTGAGCGAGGAGGTTAAGACAAGAAGATTAGGTGTGAGGAATGTGCTTAGGATTAGACAAGGGTTAAGTCCACTTGGGGCACCCATTGTCAGAATCGACGCCCCTGTGAATTGACTGTGCTCTTCAACCTCGCCAGACTCGCTTAGTCCCTCGCGGTAGACCGAACTCCCAACCATTGGATGATGCCGATGAAGAGCAAGTCATGTGCGTTTAGATGACACACATATTATCTTTGGGTGATCTTGGTCATGAGCATCACGTAAGTATCGAGGGTTGCATACCTCTTGTTAGGCCTCAGAGCAAAACCCAATCAACACACTCAATTCCCCAATGAAGAGGTGGGACTTGCCTCGCTCCGCCCACGTTAATACGTCTTGACATTGGTCCGCGAACTCAATGAGACCGACACCTGTGGATGGGTGAACTATGCCATGCACCAATTCAGGGACCCGAGCATGACCAAAGTTCTTTGCAATAGACAAGGCAAGGATTATCGTGGAAATGGTGGAAATTGGGGTAGACCCCGGAATTGTGAGCATGGCAAAGGAGATGGATGTTGGGTTTGTAAGGATATGGAGGGCCGACATGGCTCGAGTCACCCAAACCAAACCAAGGTTTGGGGAGGGGACCTCATTCATAGCTACACCTACCGATAGCTGTGTATGTTTGGTCACGTTGTAATCTTAATATTCGGGTTCACCTTTTATTTGCTTAATTGCTATTAACAGATTAATGTGCACAGTATCCTAAGACTCTGATGAAACCCAAGACAATTAAGCATGTCGACAACTCATTGTACATAATATATGAAGGAAAATAGTGAACTTGTTGTACAAGATTTATGGCTAAGATAGTGAATCGATTAAAATAGTGATTGTTGCACATTCGGGCTGTTGCATGGACCCGGCTAATTTAACACAACCATAAATAAATAAAAGAGAAGTGAACATAAACAATGAGCAAAGAATGAACCGCAAATGTAAAGGAAGAAAAATGGATCATTCCATTACACAAAAATAATGTTCAGACAAAATTGAGCCCCTCAAAGCCGCGACAAAATATGCCCTCAAGGGCCGCTTCACAACATGAAGGAAGAGGAGGCGCAGGATCGCCCGTGGGGCCTTTTGCATAAAGGGGCAGCAAAGAAAATTAACCAACTGGCTTTGGAATAGCACATGGTCGCCTTCTTCTGATTACGATTTGGCAGTTGATCGTCGGGCCTTAACGAGCCCGGCCAACTTGAGAGACTATTTCGGGCGATACTCGACGCCGATGTAAGAACCGACAACCGTTGTGATCTCTCACGGGTCACCAAACGCCTTTAATCCCTAAAAGAGTTAGGAGTGGTAGAGGTCGAGGAGGAGCTAACAGTGGAGGATGGCGCCTTCGAGTATGAAGCTCTCTTGACGGATCATACCCGCCACCCTCACTATGTCCCACCCTCCCGCCGACCCTCGATAATCGGGTTCGTCAGGCATCCATGGCTTCTAAACCCCTCGTAGAATAATAAACGATAAAGCACAAGATCAATGGAAGATAAGAAACAAAACATATCGTAACCCGAGAACATACCCCACGCCGTAAACCCGGATGCTTGAAAGGAAATGGCGATCTTCCCCGCCGACGCTTCAATTTAAGGGGGCTTAATCGCAATGATGGGCCAGATTTCAAGAATCTCGCCCATGTACCAATTAATTGGCATCCGGGACATGGCCGTGAAATGTTCGGGCCAAATTGGGTGAAGAATTGGAGTTAGAGGGAGAAATTCGCCCAATTCGCGGAAGCGGGCCAAAAGACCAACGGTTACCGCTGGCGGTACCTCAACGCCGGTACCATACGTGACAGTAGCCGGGCGATCTAGACCTCGTGATACTGCACCTAGGCCCGCCACTAATAATGAGATGTGGCCTCTCAAGGGGAGCGGGGCTGGCGTGTGATCCAAAGAATTGCGCCGATAGGTGGCAACATGTAGCGCTGCGCGTGGCACCTCCTCCCGCTTAGCACGCCATAAAGGCCGCTAAAGAGGGCCTCTGCACCGGGAAGTGTGGTTTGGGACAGCGCAGGGTGGACGTTTGACCCCCCTTTAGGCCACCATAACTTCGATGGAGATTGAATTTCGAAAATTGTCTTCGGGAAATTGTTGAGGACAACATTAGGTATCCCAATAAATTGACAGATCGAAATTTGGGTGAAAACCGGGTGTTTAAGGACAATTTGCCCCTTAAGTCGCTTTAACATGGCTGCACCATACCCTATATGTTTTTACCGCTTTTAACGCTCAGATGTGACAACTTCACGGCAAAGACGCCTTGATATTAAAAAAAAGACATATTTGCATTTGTTATTTGAAATTGTCTCATGACAGTATTATCAATGTATAAACTTTGCGTTTATCAATTTTAATAGAGAAAATAATGCTTTATAAGGAAGGTGGGGGGTAATTAATTTTCCTCTAAAGACGAAAAGTTGAAAGGCAGATCCAAAACTTATGCTCAAAATGTCATCCTTAGTAGTTAAGCATATCAACAAAAAATAGGTATAAAACTGTGAAACACAAAATTTTGTCCTGGTTCCTTGGCGTGCTTTAGTTCATGATGGCACTCTAAATATGCATCTCCACTTGGCGCATGTCACCAAGGGCTTAATGTTGTACTTTTATGGATACTCTCATGACATAACTTTACCTCTCCTACAGATAACATCTTAGCCAGGGTTTAAAGCACTACATTATCCAATGGTAAATATGTAACCAGTGTTGCCGCGCTAATGTCATGGCTTGTGTTTTTACTTGTCCTTTAATTATATTTATAAGTATTTTTGTTTGCATTTATCGATTTTAATAGAGAAAATAATGTTTTATAAGGAAGGTTGTGGGTAATTAATTTACCTCTAAAGACGAAAAATTGAAAGGCGGATCCAAAACTTATGCTCAAAATGTCACCCTGACAAGTAATCAAGTACATCAACAAAAAATAGGTACATAGATGCAAAACACAAAATTTTATCCTGGTTCCTTGAAATATCTTAGTTCATGATGGAACTGTAAATATGCATCTTTACATGGCGCACATCACCAAAAGGGCCTAATTTGTACTTTTATGGATGATCCTATGATATATCTTTACCTCTCCTACAGATAACATCTATCCAATAATAAATGTGTACTCGGTGTTGCTGTGCTAATGTCATGGCTTGTGTTTTTACTTGGCCTTTAATATCCATATGTGGAACTATTCACAACACCACAGATTGATGCTTGCAAGAATGGTCATGATTTGCTTTTGTATTTTTGTTGCATGGGTAACATAAAACATTAGAGGTAATACTAATAAACGTGTGCCCGGCATTGCCAGCTAATGTCCTGACATATGTTTTTACTCAGCTTTTAACGTCCGTATGTGCAATTTCCATCAACATCACATCTTGATATTTGCAAGAATAGACATTATTTGCTGTTTATCGATTTTAGAAGAGAAAATAAAATGTTTTATAAAGAAGGTGGGGGGTAATTAATTTGCCTCTAAAGATAAAAAATTGAAAGGCAGATCCAAAATGTATGCTCAAAATGTCACCCTTAAAAGTAGTTTACATCAATAAAAAATAGGTACAAAAATCTAAAACACAAAATTTTGTCCTGGTTTGTTGGCGTACTTTAGTTCATGATGGAACTCTAAATATGCGTCTCCACATGACGCACATCGCCAAGGGTCTAATTTGTACTTTTATGGATGCTCCCATGATATCTTTACTTCTCCTACAGATAACATCTTAGCCGAGGTAAAAAGCACTACATTATCCAATAGTAAATGTGTACCCGGTGTTGCCGCACTAATGTCCTGGCTTGTGTTTTTACTTGGCCTTTTATGTCCATATATGGAACTACACACAACACCACGATTGATGCTTGCAAGAATGGTCATGATTTGCTTTTGTATTTTTTGTTGCATGGGTAACATAAAACATTAAAGGTGATATGATACATGATCTTTTATCAACATAGAAAAGCAATTGTTATTGCAAGAGCCACTAAATCGACACATCATCTCTATAAAAGCATGGACCAATACTCCATAGCTAGGATTTCCAAATCCCAAGGATCTCTACGCCGGCCATACAATGGAGAAGTCACAAATGAAAATGATAATTGAAAATAACCCCAATTGGAAGAATTCCATCCCGATTGAAGCCCTGTTGTTGAATCTTTTTCTTCCGAATTGTTCCTAGTTCGGTCCATAAAATTTGTCCGTCCATTTGATGCATTAGTTAAAGAAGAAAATTCATCAAGCTAGGCCTATGGACCTTTCACTCTCCTTTGGCATAGAAACTAGGTAGATTTTTTTCATCAATGATACTCTATCTACAACGGCTATCTTGCATCATGAAGCCATCTCCAATTCCTTTCTTTGATTTTTGCATCTTTAACCAAATTATCATGTTCCCATGAGAGCCCCGACTTCAAAGCAATGGACATGGACTTTCAAAAATTGCAACAAGATTTTAGAAAAATCAAAGTTCGACCTAAGTTGTCTCTAGTTAGGCAAAACATTCATGGTAGTATAGGATGCATAATGCAAACATTTAATAAGGTTAAGTTGTTAAGTAAGAACTCTATGAATATGTCTTTGATAAAATTCTAGGCACCAAGCATAATGAATTGCTCAATATTGCCAGTTATAAGCACATTCTACTCCACACGCCACTTTGAAAAATTGAAAGACATTACCCTCCAACCCCACCCCCTCCCCCCAAAAAAAAAAAGGAAGCCACCACCACCTCGTGCATTAGTCTAAAAATGCTGAAGAATGGCACATGAAATAATGAAATGGGAGGACACACATTGTATTTTGGGCTTGTAAAACCTGTCCTGGCTAGTTAAGCCCACGTCTTGGTCAAGGCCGATTTATCTTGATAACATCTTGACCTGTATATGAGATACATAGATAGTATTTTGGGCTTGTAAAACCTGTCCTGGCTAGTTATGCCCATGTCTTGGTCAAGGCCAATTTATCTTGATAACATCTTGACATTGTATATGAGATACATAGATAGTATATTCGGACATTGAAGTACTTCTTTGAGGTCAAATGTGCATGTTGCGTTTGTAAAGATATGAATTCTATCCGGGTTTATTTGTACATGAAATTAGCAGATGTTCTGATGAATATGATGTGAATTTATTTGATTTGTATATGCACACAGATGTTTTCAACAAACATGCTCTCCGTAAATACAATAGAGAATATGCATGCATATCTTTGATTCTTCAGATGTAATAATTTGTATATAATTCGCATGTTTTCAATGAATTGCTCTCTGTAATACAACGGAAACATGCATGCATGAGTGATTTTTCAGAAGTAATAATTTGTATATAACTTGCATGTTTCCGGCATACAAAAAAATGTTGATTCTCATTATACAATGCACATAACCATCATATCTCAATATTCCAAAAGTAAGGATTTTCAGCTGTCCGGATATAAAGTGCATTGCAAAGCTTCTAGTTTATAGAAACAATGTTAAGGCATCCTGGATTGTTTTCTCTTAAAATGCCATGAATACATTTGAACACCTCAGAGCATGTTGGCATCAGTTTCAGGATCTGGATTTCTCCGCATAATTGCCCTTCAGAATGATGCTGATATTCAAATTTTTTTATTCATGACCAAAAGCAGCTAGATTTGATCTTGAAATATGTTTTTATAAATCCGGCATGTCCAACTATAGGACTATGATGTGTGTCATGGAGGATAAGCTTTTGAACCCCTAAAGTTTCTGGCACACATAATTTTTTCTTGTAATAAAGGAGCTTGTCTTCCTTTTTGTAATGACGGAAAGTTTCACGCTCTTTATCCATCATGGCTTTCTTACATAAGCTTTGCCAAATCTCATAAAATTTAGGATCGGTCGGAAGAGCTTGCTCAATTGTCTTCCCAAACTCACTAGTGAGCATGGAGATAGCATTACAATGCATGCATGTGACAAAATGGTGCCTAGAAAGGGCATGGGCAACAACATTATGCTTGCCCGGCTTATACACAACCTCAAAATCATATTCCTCCAATAATTCCATCCATCTACATTGACGGAGACCGAGGTGGGTTATGTGAAGATATATTAGAGACTTTGATGATCTCAGGTCCAACTGGAATCTCCTTCCAAGAAGATAATGTCTCCACTCGCAAAGGCCGCACAAACGACAAGCAATTCTTGATCAAGTGTTGGGTATTCTTTGCTCGCCTTCATTCATCTTTTGGAGTCATAAGTTTATAACCCTTCCTCTTGCATTAAGACGCTTCCAAAGAGCTATCTTCCATCGACATCGCTGGCAACCCACTTATCCTTTTGAGGTTTCAACAAGGTAAAATGGAGCAAAGGGTCAATGCTTCCTTCAATTGCCGGAATTCGGACCGACTTTCTCCTTCCAATGTGTCATCTAGTCCTTGACTTTTTCATTTTTGTGAGCTAATCAAGAGGGGGGGGCAGCCATCTTGGCGTAAATCCTTAACAAATTTTCTATAATATCCCGCCAAACCCAAAAAACTTCCTCGCATCCAAACATTTGTAGGAGTGGACTAGTCTTTAATCGCCTCAATCTTAGCCGGATCTCGTGAAAGTACGATCATCGTAAAACAATTTGTCCCAAGTATTTCAATTTAATGGTGGCAAATTTGCACTTGGAGAACTTCGCAAATAGCTGATGGCATTGCAACTTCGTAGAAGGCTAAACGAAGATGGCATGTTCATGGTCCTTCAAGGTCTTACTTTAAATAAGGATGTCATCAAAGAAGATGATGAAAATTCATCCGAGATAGTCATGGAAGACATCGCTCATTAACCGCATAAACGTGGCGAGGGCATTGGTTGGCTCAAAGGGCATAACCGCGGAATTCATAATGCCCATAGGGGTCCCGGAAGTCAATTTGTGGATATCTTCTTCCTTGATTCTTATTCGGGTGATATCCCCGATTGAAGGTCGATCTTGGAGAAGTATCTAGCTCCTTGCATCGATAAGCCGCAGTAGAGCATATCGATTCTTAATACTATGCGTGTACCTCTTGTTAAGGGTCTACCAATCTCTGTACATATTGGCATTAACAGGATCAAATTGATCCTTAAAATGAGAGACAGGCATCTCTGTACATATTGGCATTAACAGGATCAAATTGATCCTTAAAATGAGAGACAGGCAATCAAACTCATCTAGCAAGAACTTTAACAATTTGCATGAAACATTAACTATGTTTAATATCATAGTCAGAATGCGTTGTATTGCAAAATGACAAAGTATTTTAAAATCTCAACAAAGATGCAAACTATGGCACAATCATCCTCTTCTTAGTCAAGCCATACAAATAATCTAGAACATGCGGTAGGCCGCTTATAGAAAGGGCAAGCATAATGATATATTCATGCATTATTCTCTTGTTTTAGTAATCGATAAATCTTGCTTTGTTACCTCTGCTAAGAGATTGTATCAAGGATTCCTCGCATAATCAAAGACTAATGACCTTTATCCTTTGTTGGCCCCAAGACATATGTTATTGATTCTTTTAGATGCAAACTCCATTGATAGCATATAAAAGCCTTAAATAAGGACCTTGTAGCTATGTCATAAACTAATACCAAATTGAGGGCCTTCTAGCCAAAGCATGCCACAAATGAATAAGTTACTTTTTTTAATTAAAATTCCATCTTTTCTTCCACATGGTATGACCCCATAATATATGCTGTCTCGCAAAACATCACAATTCCATAACAGATTCTCAACCTATCCAGATCATGTACATTTCAATAAATCATCTCTTATGATCTAGTGTCAAAAAGGATGCTGACAAATCTATGTGCTCTAATGGGACCTCAAAATGAAGATAAAGATGGCCCTGATAAAGTAATAACGATGTTCTAATAACAATTATGTAGATTATGTAAAGCACGAATGCCTAGAGACCTGCTATATCAAAGCTAGAAATATGGCACGCCCCTAGAACCACCAAAGATATACTTTATACCAACAATGTTATTCTAGAAGTTAAGAATGAGAGTAGTTTTACAAAGTGTAAGGTATTTGCCAATAATGGTAACATCTAACATTGATGAGCGTAAGAGGATGGCCATGCTTTTAGAAGTGATCTAAATTGTGCCCATATGCAATTCCCCTGGATATGTTTGACATGGTTAACATTTACAACACCAAATCCTTTCATAAAGAGAATAAGCCCCGAAGGATCATACTCTTGCGCAGGTGCTCCATATGGGTGGTTCCATTGAGATACCTTTCAAAAATGACATAGAAGCCTAGGAACGCCGCAGAGGTGCCGAGATCTATTGTATGCAAAATAAAACTCCCTTTTTAAGTAGAAATGAAGACCTATGGCGTGATAGACTCCAACACAACCTTTGATTAAGATTTAACTACTTAAATGAGGGAAAGATGAACACATTCGAAATAAGTGCTATATAAAATGTATAGCTCCCCAAACTACATTGTAGAGTAGGGCACTAATATCCTCTAAAGGAACCTCAAAATGAAGGGACCATCTTCTTAGCATTTGAAGATCTAAAAAGTACTGCAAGCCCTTGATTGGAGGTTTGCCTGCATTATAAGAAGACTTAGTTAGTTGATTGCAGCAAAAAAAATCATGAGAAAGCAACTAAAAGCAGTTACAGTTATACGTAATTGAGCTACTGGATTAGCTAGTTTGTCCTGCTTCACAATCACTATGTAGAATTTTTGGCTTCACAACTACATGATCTGTGCAACAGAGAGGAAGAGCATTCTCAAAAATCAATAGAAAGACGCCAGATATGTATTGTACTTTCAAAAGCTTCAAAGATTGAAAAATAATAGGAAAGAAAAGATAATGATAAAGCAACACAAACATCTCAGGTGCTTTCGACCTCGATTGGTGGTTGGTTAGATAGTTGCACCATGAAGTACAAAAGAAAAGAATGGACTCAAAAAAGGCCTTAGAGATCGCTATTATTTCTGTCACAACCCAGCTCTCAACAGCATTTAGCAAATTGATTCCCATAAATCAAAGAAGATCTAAAACAGATGCTTCAAAACCTGCAGCAGAAGCAAAAATCCCTAGGGTGATCGTAGGCTCTGTTATTTCTGCATGCATTCTCTTCTGTCATTTCATTTCACTACCTTCAATTTCAGGCGCATTAGCCATCTTGCCACATTCAACTAACTTATCTCCATTCTTTGTAGATTCAGTTAAGCATTTCTTTTCCAGAATTATGAGCTATGCTAGACAGTTGTTGTTGCTCTGCAGTATCTTTGACCTAGTAATTTGCAATGGGCTGGCACATTGGCCGTCCTCTCACAAGGACATACAGGAGTATTTCCAAACGTAGTGGATCATTAGCAGAGTTGTTTCCATATACAAGGCAGGCAACCCACATTGCACAGTCAATTACCGAACAATCATGTCAGTTTGGTGTTTGCAAAACTGCTAGCTGGAATTCTCGAGCAGCAGTTGACGGCACGTGCAGAGGCACCAGACGTGGGGGCCATCACAGGGGCGGGGTTCAGGGCGCGACACTCAACCATTATCACATCTTCACACTGCGGACACTGGTCGAAGTCAGCGAGAACTGTCGCCAAGACCTGTATTGCTACTTTATGGACTTCGCCAATGCTTTTGACATTGTACGTGGGAAAAGTTGTGGACAAGACTGCAATAGCTTAGGGTCCCTGTTGCAGCTTTAATTCATATTTAAACTCAGCCTATCCACTTAACTGACCATTCTTATACCACGCTAGCAATACGTTATACCACGGTTCACCCACCTTCTTGCCAGTCAAGCCTCTGTTGTTAATGCTAGAGGTCCAATTTTGTCACGAAAGTTACAGGTGGAGTAATAGGAACATCTAAAGCACTGTTATTTAATGTGAATAGTTTTCCCACTATTTTCCATCTTAAACCATTGAAGAGCGACTATGGAAGGCAACTTGTGCTGATAGTTTATTGTGCTTGTACGAATACAACAGAGCCTTTGAGACTTATGCAACTTTTACAGAGAAATGAATATTACAAGTTTTAAAGAGGTAGAATATCTTGCTTTTTTTCTACAACAACGTCCTCAATTTTACGCAAAACGACATATTATTTCACATCGCAATAAACTAATGTTTTAATGGAACAATGACCATATGATGTTTTATATGCTTGAGTTGCTTTATTGCATTCAAGCACTAGAGCGCACGAGCTTTAGTGAGATTATTTAAAAGCAATGTAATTATAATAGCCTTAGCTCGGTAAAATCTGGGGGAACCCTTATAACATACCATGTAAATTTGATTCACCGTCCGTTTAGAACTAGCAGGAAAATTTCTTGCTAAAAATAGCAATTTTTTTGGTTACTTCTGGTAGGAAGAGAGTGCGTATGTAGCTGGTAAGTTTGGCTAGATCCAACAGGAAACATGCTGATCCTACTTAAAAAAGTTCTCAAATATTATTTCAATGTTCTTTGTTTATCCTTCACATAATCAAGTTGGATTGTATACTTGGTTCGCAGTCCCAATCAAGGAAAATATAGGTTGTGTGCCACCTTTCATTGGTTTGCCTTTTTGGGTTGCATCTATTCCTTGCTTGTCCATCCTAAAACTATATTTTTCATCCATATATAAAGCATGTTCCCTTTCTATTTTGTTTGATGCAAAGAAAACCCCGAGAGACACGTGTCCTTGGAAAAAATGAAAAAAGGAAGCCTGGCAGAAAGAGCACGTGAACAACCATCCGGCCCATTTTCCCCGCTTTTTTCCGTTTCTGGACGGTTCCTCCTGTTGGGCAAGGGTTCCTCTCGCTATAAGTACATGTCCGATGCTCCTTTCGGCCTTGCAAACTGGCCCTCTAGTCGCCAAACGGGCGCTATAGAGCCATGTTTAACGCCGGCTCCGCCAAGTCACGCACCGCTTTGCCCCACATGCAACCGACAAAGACCGCATCTTCCTTAAAGCTAAGAAAGCCAGTACATTGCACAACGATCAAAGGAAATGTTTTACCTCCCCGAACGTCACACCCCAGGACCTTCCCGCTTAAGGGTTCTTAGAAAGCCAAGATGCAACACGTGGAATATCACTCCCCGTAGTAGTGGAGGCAATACTTGCAATGTACCTATAATGGACTCGTGGTGCACATGCAAGATTACCCTTGCAAGAAGGCCCAAAGGTCGGAAATCACGCATTCTAGACGGAACAAGGCTTACAACGCCTTGCCAATGGGAAAGCCCCGCACTTGGATGGTATGCGTGCGTAATTGCTTAAGTGGGCGGTCGCCCCATAATACCAAGTTTCGACGCCTTTGTTCAACAAGGCATTACAGAAGGCTTCCCTACCGCAAGGGAACCAACAGCGTAGTTGTTCCTATCGAGATAAGGTGTGATCGCTTCCAAAGACAAGATACCGGCCCCGTGACATATATCGTGATCGTTCACACGCCGCACACGCCTAATTCAACCGACGCGGTAATGCCGACGACGGTAGCCAGTGAGTAGCCCTAGGGGGCAACTTGCTAGGTATGTGCACTTCTTATTAATGTGCACATGCACATTTATTAAAGTGCACACATTTCCATGTAGGCACATTTGGCCACCTAGCCATTAAAGGCAAGTAGGCCCATTTCCAATTATCCCACATGCCTAAAGGGATAATTGGAAACCCTAAGTCCCAACCCTTGCCTATTTAAGTAGAAGAACCCTAACTTGCCCATTTTTCGCTCCTAGGGTTTTAGAGCTCTGCTTTGGCTGCTCTATGAGTCAAAACCGCCTCCCGCACTGGCCCGAGAGAATGGCACCATTAGTTTCCCTTTTTTGATTCGAAAGCAGCTCAAAGAGGGGATGGTCGAACTCAGTCGAGGAGCAACTCATGGATCGGGGGGTATGTAGTCTCCATTTAATGGTCTAAACCGTTTTCCCCATTGTATCAAGAGGTTTAGCCTATTAAATCGCTTTTAGCAACTATCTAGATCTCTAGATGAGTAGATATGCAGACTCTAACTAAAGAACCTAACTCTATGATATAGATTAGATCTTGTTCTTTAGTTCTTCCGTGATGTATATGGATGATGTATCTCTCGCGGAACTCCTTGTATTGGGAAGGGGGTAGAGACCTAAAGCTTGGTAGTAGATGCTCCTAGATTAGCCTCTAGCACACTATAGATGCGCCGGGTGGCACAAGAGCCACACCGGGTTGTGGGTGAAGGGCCGACCGCTTATAAGGAGGTTCATGTTCGATTCTTGAAACCACCCCCCGGGTGTGTAAAGATCACGGGGTCACCGCGGACTAGGTCTAATGGCTTGCTACCGCGGTGGGCAAGGCATGGGCTCGACACTCGTGAGGTGGTGAATATGACCTTCCATTGAGTTCAAGTCGAACACGGCAAAGGGCCCTCTAGTCACCTTGAGTCACATGTAGATCTCTCGAGGGAGAGATCCCTACCGCCCCATCGAATCGGGAGATGCAACCCGTGATATAGCCCCTTTGGCTATGCATCCCATGGGCTGGGCCAGTCCCAACACTTTTCAGCCTTTATTTACCGCAAAGTGTGCCGTGAGGGGCGGATGGAGTGGACAACCCAATGCCATGTTCTTATGCTATGCCCAAATCCATTGCCATGAATGAATCGCCCGCAATGAACTCCGAGACCAAGCCGCCGGGCCATCCCTTTGAGTCCGAGCCTTGGGTAGGATTCCCTATGTGATGTGCCGATCTTTGTCTATGCAGATATGTGGGAGGACCA
Source organism: Isoetes taiwanensis (assembly GCA_021234155.1). Lineage (NCBI taxonomy): Eukaryota > Viridiplantae > Streptophyta > Lycopodiopsida > Isoetales > Isoetaceae > Isoetes > Isoetes taiwanensis. Next base: position 79,307 of record JAJEKV010000645.1, read on the forward strand.
TCCTTCGTGATGGTCATATGATGTTGATGTATGTACTAATCGACATGTATGTTTACGCTCAAGCAGCCTAGGTAGGCCCCGAGGGAGACAGTGGTAAAGGACCCCTTCATTCTTCCCAATCGAACTCTTCAAGGCAAAGTTGATAATGGAGGGCCCTATATTAGCATGGAGCTGGTATGGGGATGAACTCGCTTTGTATACCCGAGTGAGTGCACCGTGATATGAGTAGGGGACGCCACAAAGGGTATCGTGAGCAATGTTCTTGGAGACCAAGAGCAAAGCAATCGCCATGCTCCCAGTACTAACTCTGATAGGATCCTCTAACCTCTGAAAGTGGGGAAATTTTTTTTTCTCATTTTTGTAGTTTATGCTAAGCTAGTAAATGCTTAAGTGGATTGGAATTTAATATTAGCAATTAATTGGAACTTAATAAAACTAAAAAGAATGAGAATGTAAGGTGGTCTCACGGTTAGGGCTTAATTGGAACTTAATAAAACTAAAAAGAATGAGCCGTAATGAGCCAAAAGGTGGTCTCACAAATTACTGGTTCAATAACTAAACTTTAGTTTTGGAGACATTGATGAGAACAAATTGAAAAGTTATAAAATTTAAAACTGTGAGACATTGATGAGAACAGCTTGAAAAGTTATAAAATTTAAAAAAGTAACTTGGTAAAATCTTAGCCTAGGATCTAGCCGAGTGAGACATTGATGAGAACAAATTTGAAAAGTTATAAAATTTAAAAAAAAAGTAACTTGGTAATTGGTGAATCTTAGCCTAGGATCTAGCTTGGATTAGTCTAGTTTTTTCAATCTCTTTGAACCTCATCTTAAAAGAATTCCTCGCGCAGCGGTGAATTGAACCTCCCACCCACTGTGGTTGAACCCCTAAAACCCCCGTACAACCAATCGAGGGCGGGCATCGCTTATGCGTTTGAATTATAATTTTAATTAAAATTAAGCTTTAATAATGTTAGATAATATTAATGGCTAAGCCTTAGATTTAGAACCAAGGCCCTTAAGCTAGATAGAGACAAAGATCTCGATAGACACCGTGACTGGACGACATGATGCGCACTCAAAATGCACCGCTCGACTTTCTCGACAAGGCTTAAACAGCCGCAGGCCAAGGAGGCCAAGGAAATAGGAAGAGGAGAGGACGTAACGAGAGCGGGAGGCCAAGGCTCAAAAAGCAGCAGAGCGTAAGCCTGGTCCAACATTTTGAAGACTCAACAGCCATACTGCTCATGGTTTGGTAACCCTCATGAGGGAAGGCATGTAATTAGCTAGTTTAATTAAGGGAGATCCCCAAGAGATATGTTGTAAATAATCAATAATTTTGTTAATACATGATAATTTTGAGTAGTTTATGTGTCAAATCTTGCTTAATTAGGACGAAGTTAGCAAGTAGTAGTTTTTATTTTAGTAAAATAGGATACTCGCACCAAAAGTGTGATGTCTCACAGCCGCGCCTGGTCGCGAAAACAAAAGTTAGTTTTGAAGCGAGGCGCAAGTCGTGAGACCTCCCAAACTTGACCAAAACAGCTCCAAATTGACCCAATAAAGGGGTCGATTCTGCCTAATTTGATGAGCCCATCACCCTTACACCATTAGTTTACCCAAATTAGACACCTTTGATCGAATGAGATCGATGTCTCACAGCTCATACCGCAAAAAAACAAAAGTTAGTTTTGAAGTTTGGAGGCGCAACCTCGTGAGACCTCCAAACTTTGAACCTCCATAACTTGAGCTACAGAGCTCCAAATCGCCTGGAAAATTGTTGCAATAGGACCATTAGATAGCCTAGAATCCATTCATGACCTCAAATTAGGCTAGAAATGTCAAACCCTAGCCCAAATTGACCAAAATTGCCCAAACCCTTGAATTGTTTTTCCAAACTGTAGTTTGTTTGTAGATAGAAGCCTACCCCATTAGTAGCTCAAGTAGTATTGCTCTCAGCCAAGCTGATACCTTACTCCTAGATGGAAGTGCCCAAGAACACCCCTTTGTTATAGTCATCTAGACCTCAAAGATAGCAACCCAAGTCCAACTGGGTTTGACATCACCTCAAGCCATGCCAAAGGCATAAACCTTGACCTAATTTCGTGGTCCTTCTAATAGAGTTTGACTTATATATAGCCACATTGACACTCCCTATTGCCGGGATACCTAGAAAGAAGCTAGAGTCTAGAACCCCCAAGCCGCCTCCAAGTGTAGAGATTGGACTCCCCCAAACCAACTTTGTTAGGACCTTAGGGTATGCCTCAAACATCATGGAGGTTTTGCAAAACAACCCTCATTTCATGCCATACCACACGCCCCTAATATCCATAGACTTGTAGATTATAGATATGTCTCCAAGAATGCCGCCGAGCCACCTTGCTTGCTTATAGAGCCCGTAACGTTGTAGGAGAGCCCTTCAAGTAGACCTTAGACTCTAGGGAAATACGAAGCCGCCTGGGCACGGGCCGAGCCACGTAAGAGCTTGAGGCGCAATTCCTTGAAGACATCAAGGTCCCAACCCATGTACGCATTGATAAGGAGAGGAGACCTAAAGGCGCAGACCCAAGAGAGGGAAGCACAATGACAAACACCTCAACCGACAAAACGGTAGAACAGACACCACCGCCTATCATCAATCTTCATCAAATGGGAAGAATATTTGGTAACCAACGGCATCAAGAATTTTCTAGGTGTCAACCTCCTGGCCATCAATGACGAAGCTCACATCGAAGAGGATCTCGACGCTTTCACCAACCTCGACGGCCATGAAGTTTCAAAATGGAAGAATGCAAGGCAAGCAAAATACGTGCAGTGAACACGCTAGACATCGATGCCCGCTAGCATCACGAAGCTAGGGTCAGGGCATAATCTTCCGGGCCGAGGGAGAAGTCATGGCAACACAGAGCGTATAAAACCGGGAGGGAAGACAACCACCACATTGCAGCCCAAAGAGCTCGCTTAATGTCATGAAACGCCAACGAAAAAAGGAGTAACCAAGCTAGGCAACCACAAAGCACCTAGTAAGGCTAACCAAGATGAGCTTCTAGCCCCTTGCACCAGGAGACCACCAGGGGAGGGAGACGATATCGCGGAACATCTCCAATGAAGGCCTATATCAGCATTAGGGCAAGATCAAGGAGGAGAATATTCCGCCGAACAAGAATTCCGGATACGTAAAACACCTAGAAAGGAAAGGAAGGACGACTTTACTACGCCCCAAGGAGTGCGAGACTCGAATGGATAGGATCCAAAAGACGGAGGAGACGACTTTAGCCAGATACAAATCATGCAAAGGCAAACTGTAAGGAGCCATGGTAGGGACAATAGAGATGACCACACTTCCAGGCAATGGAGAGGCACCTCTGAATGAAGCAAAGCCCAAGCAAATGTGAGTCGCGACTCGAATTCAACCCGCTGGAGGAATGCCAATGCCCCGCCTACCACCACGATCATCTCGTGAGCTTCAAGACATTCAAGAATGCCCAACCGCAACAAACAAGGTGATCCTACTCAAGCCGCATCAACGGCACCGCACATCGGCAACCTTGCAACCACACACCGCATGTAGGGACGTTGAGCTTATCACCGCGATTCTTACTTAATTTAACATACACATTAAGGAGGAGCATCTTTTCAAGGGATCACATCGACAAACACTCTTTCGAATTGGCTGATTCGCCTCGGATCGACATGAAGCTCAACAATAGTAGCAAGATCTCAAAGGAACCCCCGAGTCAACCGTAACAAAGAAGATGCAAAGAAACCAAAGGGTCAAATGCGATAGGAGGAGGGGAAACCCTAAAGGAGTATAAACAATTAAGTAGATCTTCAGAGTTGTTTTGAAAAAAGTCGATGAATTAAAATCCCAATGTAAATGCATATATGTCTATTGTATATCTCGGTGCTCACAGATACAAAGTGGAGAAACATGAGTTTAGAGTCATTTTAGGGATTTAGCGCTTAGATCAGAAGCTCCTTCAGTTCGACTACCAAAAGAGGAAGCAAGGAAGCACAACTATAGCCCAAGATCAAAATGGAAGAGCAAGTACGAGGGAGAATCCACCAGAGGCCAAGCAAACCTTCGACTCCAAACACTTCGGAAGTGGCCCAAGTAGAAGACAACTCCCCGCCCACCCAATGTCGTAATAAGAGATAATACCGGTCATGTCAAGATCATCACGCACTGTGACATCGCCAGACGCAACACTACATCTTGTGGCAGCAGCAACACTTGACTAACTTATGACACGAAAGTGGCCTCAACAATAGAAGGAGGAACGCCCGACATCAACGAGCCAACTAAGAAGACAACATCTCGACGACCATAATTCCACCTTGTGGTAATATAGGGGAATGCGCTATGACACGCGGGATTAGATGGAGATGCACTTACGAAAAAGGCACCGCGACGAGGAGATATGCCCCCAACAACTAGGTGATGGCTTCACAAAAATCCTACCAAGAATTAGAAGAGAAGAAGCTTCCACCATATCTCGACATGTGGCACGCCAAATGCCCAAGGTAGAAGCATTCGACACTTTTAACGACAAGGATAGCAACTGGCACCTTCGGCAAAAAAGAGAGTTCAAGATAATAGCCGCTATTCAACGACAAGAGTATATCTAAGGCGTGTACTTCTTCAACGCGAAGGGTCAAGCCGCAAGCAGAGATAAGGATCCATCATCCCGACAACGGAGCCATCGTGGAGGAGAGTCATGATGCCTTACTTGCCAAAGAGACCCAAATGCATAGAAGGACAAAGGTCGAACTGAAGATGGAGAAGTGCTAGCAACCACTTCTTCCACGAAGCTTCCTGCAGGCAAATGGAGGATCAAAACCGACGAGCACAATCAAAGTCACCCGAGGGTACCTCAAGACAAGAAGACGGCATAGCATCGCGGAACGCGGACAACGCCCAAGCCGTGTGATCGAGGGGATCAAACGAAGAAGTTTGAAGCTCGATGGAGAACCAACTAGGTGAGGCGAAGCCGATGACTTGCACGCTGCCTTGCATGCAACTTGGTGAACCCAAGGATGAACGATTCAAAGAACAACCGCAGAAGAGAACAACCCGCAGGAGTATAGCCAAAGGAATCGCAAGACAGCCTCAAGAGAGACGCCTTCTTCAAATAGCTTCAAGTATCATGAAGGGGAACACTTATTGCCGCAGAACAGATCAAGAAGCAAGACCGAAATGTCAAGCATCAACGCACAAGCACACCTTAGTTAGAATGTGATGCAAAGCCGTTGTGCCATAGCCGACAAACATCGGAGGGCCCAAGTATATCAACAAGTTACCCCGAGTAATGAGCCGACGCATAAATAGGGAGGATATAGATCGCCAACACCATTGCACCGGAGGAACACCGATGACATTGCCAAGGAGTAGGTGTCCAACTCAAGGGAGGCACAAGGGAGACCTAATAGCTCTAGTAGTAATTGTAATTATGTAAGCTATATGTTGTGCATGTATAGTTCCCTTTGTTATTCCTTCCTCCCATAGCCGCAACAGATCAAAGGAAGAGATGTCATGCAAGTTGCAGGGGTGAAGCAATCAACACGATAACGACAAGAGGACTCGACATATGAGACATCGATGGAGTCGAAGACATCGACGAGTCGCCTTTTAGCCGCCAAGACAAAAAAAAGTTCAAGATGAAAGATCTTTTTGAAAAGCCGCATGGAAGATTCAAGTGATCAACTACACCATCAAAGCCACCAAAGAATGAGAGCCTTCTAATCTAACAAAGTCAACCCTACATCAAAGAGGAGCCACCGCCAAGGAGATCAAGTATCGAAGCGATTTGAAGAACGCTACCTTGCTACTTCAAGCAGTAACGAAAGTGGATGAGCTTCTAGCAAGCTCAGGATCTAAGGCCATGGGGCCTAGTAGGTTAATGTATGGATGGTGAACATCCATATTGGGATTAGAAGGCATTTCCAGATATTCTCAAGCAAAGGATTGCCCCAATATTGAGCTAAGCCGCCAAGGATTGGGAAGGAAATGCATAGGAGTAACTATAATTATACACTCCATTGTTAACACATCCAACGTATTGAAACCACTTGGTGAGATTGATCTCCTCGCTAAGAAGGAATCATTACTAGGATAATTGTTAACCATGTATAAAGCTAGTACCTCCAAAGAATAATCCAACCGAAAAGAAAAGAAGTAATCTAACAAGTCCGCCAACTTGTTACGATGACATCAATTCGATTGGTAGGAATATTCCGTGAGCTAAATAACTAAGAAAGGGGAATCTCTAGAATATAAAAGAATAATACATGCAAGGTACATCTAAAATAAGAATTATAGTAATCAAATAGTCTTTGAGACAAAAAGGAATTGTCATGATGACAAAACCTTGTGGTTTAGAATCGCTCTAACTAAGTAGGTAACCCATAGCTATATTGAAATAAATGATAACATAATATGTGCATCCATCTTAGATGGTTATATATGTTAGCTAAGGCTAGTAAATTAATGTGCTAAGTAAGAAGCATATAACCTCTTAAGGGGAGAGATAGATATGACGTTGTGTACAACGCCATTGAAGGTGCAGTGACCACTTTCTTTTGAAGAAAGTGGGAGGGCTCAATCTTATGATTGAACGCATTTGCATCGAATTGACCTACCCATAGAATAGAGTTCACTCCCAAGAATGGCCGGGCTTAATAGAGCGCAAGATAGATAGATAGATAGCTCAGAGGTCTTCAACATGCTAGACCGACGCAAAGAGCTATCTACACCAATGAAGTGGAGCAAAACTATGGGAGCAATGCAACCACCAAGTCATCTCCAAATTACTCGACGCTCAATGGGTGGATGCATTCTAGCCTAGGTAAGGCATGCACGATGCATTATAAGCTTTTAATGTGTCTTATAAATAAGTTAAATATAGATCCTAATAATTGCATGGAATTACCGCAGACGATATGTATCATAACGGAAATAAGTTAAATAACAACCATAATGTGAGGTAGCATGTTAATTAATCCTTCGCAAGGATGCAATTCCTTCCAAGGATAGCCATATGACCTTGGGGTCCTTATAAAAATAGATAGAGAATAGAATTCAAATATACTTAAGTGCATCTTAGGGATATACTTCCAAGGGTAATGCAGACCCAAGGAAGAGAATAAGAAGCACATCTAAATTTTGTGTATGATAATTAAAACCTTGTCTATGTAACAATAGGTCTAAAATCGGTTATTGTTCAAATAATCGCCATCTAAAAGTCATTAAATATTGCAAAGCTTAGAGTAAATATAATTGTACCATCTAAGTAATGTATCCCATACTATGATAATGTTAATTTATAAATATTACCGTAGGGTAATTATGTTAATCACATGCATTAAAGGAGCCAAAGAAAAATTGGCTCGTGCATGTCGCTTTGTGTGTAGATTAAATGCTTGTATAGTTAAGATTAATCACGATGCAAACCCATGCTAGGTAGGGGTTGCATGCGTTGTTATCGATGATGAGACCACTACGCTGATCTCTAGGGCTGGTGTAATGTCAATGTAGGCATGACCGCTTCCGCTTGGACGAAAGTGGAAGGTAGATTAGAAAGTCTACCGTCCCCACGGAAGTAGACTCCACCTCGAGAAAAGGAGGTCATTCAGAATGCATTGATAGGAAAGACACCTTTAGCCCCATATATGCTTTGATAGGAGGAAGCTATCCTTCACGCCCCACGGGAAGGATATCCTCCACTGGGCAACTAGAGGTGTAGGCATGAGCGCATATAGGCATATAGGGGCCGCCTCCACGGCCATAATGGAAGATTCACCCTCTTCCCACACGAGATTAGCCATGCATCCATGTAGATAGGTGGGGTGGTCACCATATAACCAAAATTTTATTAATAATTAAAATAGTAATAACGAGGTCCTAACAAGCAGCCAATAGAGCCCCGGAGGGCAAGGAGGTCGAAGCATGAAAAAACTTGCAACACAAATTTAGTCATAATGTGTTGCAAGGGATGAAGAGTACCTTAGAAGTGTAAATTTTGTATGAAATTGATAAACTTTGATAAACTTAAATGTTGTGTTAAGTAAGGTTAATAATTACCTTATGCGAGATTAAGTTATGAAGTGATAAGTTAATTGGGTAATGAAATAGTACAAGAATAATGTCTTAAACATTACCTTAGAGTAATTCTAATAATTAAGATAGTAAGTATGTAATTATAGATATTGTAAAATTAATGCAGGATTTTATAGGTGAGGACTTGCAACACAAATTTTCTTTCGGAATGTGTTGCAAGGAATGAAGAGTACCTTTAAATAATAATTGTATATGAAAGTGTTAAATTGTGATAAACTAAATGTTATAATAACGAGGACTAATAAGTACCCTCGCTTAATAGAAGTTTTAATTGACAAGTTATTTGATAATGTAATGGCGCAATAATAATTTAATTACCTTAAGGTAATCTTAATAAATGTGTAAGTATAATAGTAGTATATCGTATGCATCAAAGTTGATTGCGTGTTAGAAGATTCCAAGGTGGGGAGATCCACCATCGCCAGCGGGACAAAGATCATTTCAAGGGAGGAGAATGTGGATCGCTCCAAAGACAAAGATACCTGGCCCCGTGACATATAATCGCATCGTCTCGCCACGCTGCAGACACGCCACTTCCAACCGACGCGGTAATGCCGACGTAGCCAGTGGAGTAGCCCTGGGGCAAACTTTGCTAGGTATGTGCATCTCTTATTAATGTGCACATGCACATTTATTAAGGTGCACACATTTCCATGTAGGCACATTTGGCCACCTAGCCATTAAAGGCAGTGGGCCCATTTCCACTATCCCACATGCCTAAAGGGATAATTGGAAACCCTAAGTCCCAACCCTTGCCTATTTAAGTAGAAGAACCCTAACTTGCCCATTTTTCGCTCCTAGGGTTTTTAGAGCCTGCTTTGGCTGCTCTATGAGTCAAAATCGCCTCCCGCACTCAAATGCGAGAGAATGGCACCATTAGTTTCCCTTGATTCGCTAGCAAAAGAGGGGATGGTCGAACTCAGTCGAGGAGCAACTCATGGATCGGGGTGTAGTCGATTTAATGGTCTAAACCGTTTTCCGCCATTGTATCAAAGAGGGTTTAGCCTATTAAATCGCCTTTAGCAGCTATCTAGATCTCTAGATGAGTAGATACTAGACTCTAACCAAAGAACCTAACTCTATGATATAGATTAGATCTTGTTCTTTAGTTCTTCCGTGATGTATATGGATGATGTATCTCCTGGAACTCCTTGTATTGGGAAGGGGTAGAGACCTAAAGCTTGGTAGTAGATGCTCCTAGATTAGCCTCTCTAGCACACTATAGATGCCCCAGGCACAAGAGCCACACCGGTTGTGGGTGAAGGGCCGACCGGGCTTATAAGGAGGTTCATGTTCGATTCTTGAAACCACCCTCCGGTGTGTAAAGATCACGGGGTCACCGGACTAGGTCTAATGGCTTGCCACCCGCGGTGGGCAAGGCATGGGCTCGACACCGTGGAGGTGGTGAATATGACCTTCCATTGAGTTCAAGTTAACACGGCAAAGGCCCTCTAGTCACCTTGAGTCAGCATGTAGATCTCTCGGGGAGAGATCCCTACCGCCCCATCTGAATCGGGAGATGCAACCTGTGATATAGCCCCCTTGGCTATGCATCCGGCGGCTACGGCCAGTCCCAACACTTTTCAGCCTACTCGCAGTGTGCACAGTGAGGGGCGGATGGAGTGGACAACCCAATGCCATGTTCTTATGCCGGCCAAATCCATTGCCATGAATTCCGCCTCCGCGAATGAACTCCGAGACCCAAGCCGCCACCATCCCTTTGAGTCCGAGCCTTGGGTAGGATTCCCTATGTGATGCGCCGATCTTTGTCTATGCAGATATGTGGAGGACCATCCTTCGTGATGGTCATATGATGTTGATGTATGTACTAATGACATGTATGTTTACGCCTGCCAGCCTAGGTAGGCCCCCGGGAGACAGGTAAAGGACCCTTCATTCTTCCCAATCGAACTCTTCAAGGTTGCAAAGGATACGTGGGAGGGGCCCTATATTAGCATGGAGCTGGTATGGGGATGAACTCTGTTTGTATACTCTGCGGAGTGCACCGTATATGAGTAGGGGACGCCACATAAGGCGTGACCCACACCGCTTGACCAAATTATCGAACAATCATGGTCGGGCCGGTTTGCAAAACCGCTTGCGGGATTCTCGAGCAGCGCCGACGGCCGGGCAGGGGGCAAGCAGAGGTGCGGGCCTCACCCAAAGTGTGATCTCGCACCGCACTCAACCATTGACCACATCTTCACGCGGCGTAACTCTCGATTGAAGCGGCCAGGAACCGCCACGATCTATATTGTTGCTTTGTGGATTTTTGGCTGGGCGTTTGACACCGCGGCTCGAAAACTATGGGCAAGACCGCATGTACCGGGGTTCCTCAGAGATTTGCGCACAAAGGTACAAAGCTATATGAAAGATGCTCTGCCGGGCTTATAAAGCAGCATAAGCCAACCATTTGATAGTAGTATATGGGGTTCGTGGGATGCCCTCTCCCCCAACATTGTTTGGGCTTTACATTGATCAATTGAGAGTTGGTTTGCCGATAATGGGGCTTATGGAGCTCACATTCTCTATCGATCATCGTGATGATTCATATATGCCGATGATGTGGACCTCCCTAGCTTACACACCGCCAGACATGCAACGACATCTCATGCCCCGACACATTCCTTCGCCAGTTTAATCGATATGCGTCAATCCGCCAAGACTAAGGTGGTTTTCATATCATCTTCACGTCGGTAGGGTCCCCTCCTTCGCCACCAAGGCCGTAATGTGGAAGTTGCATCCACATACAAGTATTTGGGAGTGGAGTTTCCTTCTACTATGCACCTTTGGGACACATCCATACGCCACGAATGTGCCAGTCGAAGGCACTATATGCAATGCAAAACAATAGTCATATAGTTTGAGTTGTATGATTGGGCCCATCACCACACCTGTTCAAGGTCTTAGTAGAGCATGTCCTTTTATATGGGGTGGAAGTATGGGGCCTAGTAGTATCACTTGCTACCTGGAATGACTTGGAGCCATGGTTGCCCTTAAGGCCAAATTTGTCTAAGCATAATTTAGAAGGTCGGGCGAATAATAGAGTTGCAAGATTAGTTACGTTGGCGAATGTTTTCTAGACGTGAATGTTTTTTATAGAAATCTAGGCGAATCATGGCCAATATTATTTTGCCAAGATTTGAGTGTCTTTATTTTCCAAGTGCAATTTCTGTGGTGAAATTTTAATCACCGACATCCATATTTAATCAAGGATACAAACACATTATTACTATAGTTGCATGATGCAATACCACAACTTAATCTTTGCAAATGAGAACGTGGCTTATCCTTGTAGATAAAACAAATCTATCAAAAAGGAGGTCTGTAAAAAAATGCTCTCCAATGCATTCTTAGAAGTATTTGAAACACAATAGCTACAAAAATAATTCTTAAAATTATCATATGTACCTGGATGGATATGGAGAATAGATTAGGTTATGAAGAAAGCCTAGAATATTAGGCGATTCCTTAAGAAATTTTCGAGAAGGCGGGTAGAGGATAAGATAGATAGATAGATATATAGATAGTATTTTTAGGCGAATCCATAGTTATGACGCTTAGTGGATGTGGCGAATTTTCAAGTGGAGTGAGATTTGTTTGTAGAAAAGTTGGCTAATTTTATTTTTTTCATCTATAACGGCCCTACTAAACCATAGCATCAAAATTTCTCGATACCCTTAAAAATAGCCTTTTGGCTTAACTTTAGTCCTAAGGGGCTACCCGCTGGGGCAGTCCGAGAAAGCCTTCTTAGTACTGAGCACTGGGGGTGAAGTCCACGGTCCCCATATCAAATTCTTCTCAGGAGCAGGTGATTCTGCCTCTTCAGAGGCGGCCCTTGATCGCCACATTGTCATTTTTCGGAAGGTGGTCAATATGGACGCATGCTCGCCTCCCCTAAACTAGCTTATATCATGGCAATGGGGCCGCGCCTCAAGGCCCTTTGAGGGAAAAGAGAGCTCAATGGTTGGCTAGATGGAATGTGGGGAGCACAGTGCATACATATGCAAACAGAGGCGATCGCCATAGCTTGAGGCAATATCTTGACGCTTGCTTCCTGCCAAGCTTTGGGATGCCAATGCCCTTGAACATGTCAAGGCAAAGACACTATCGGCGCCACATAAATCCCACATTGGAATCCAGGCCCGCAATGCTACCCGCTGCACTCCACTTGCCCATGAAAGGCGCAGACTCATTGCCTCCATTACCGCACAGGCACGCCATCTTCAAAATTGAGACAGCAGATGGATTGCGGAGCCACGCCAGATGGCTCACAATGCTTCCAAATGGGAGTCATTGAGGATGAATCTCATACCCTTCAAAGTTGCCCAAAGATATGATCAAATTGACGCCAGCTTATGCTTTGAAGTTGGTCGCCCGCCAGCCATTACATGTGACATTGAGCACAAAGATCCAAACGGTCTTTGGGATCATACCTCGTGAGGTTATGGACATGCGAGATCACTATGTCCTCGGCACACACTTGACATGTATATATACATTGATGTATACTTATGCAGTTTGACAAAGATTCTTATTATCGCTTACCGCTTTTTTCCCTCGAAAACCCTTCAGGCGGGTTTTTAACCGGGCGAATAAGTTTCTTGCGGTTCTTCGGTCCCATAGGCCGATTGGCCTCGGTGGGCGATAAAAAATCATTCTCATTCTCATTCTCATTCTCATTTCTCTTTCTGGTGGCCATGTTTAAAGCCCCATCGACCTAGCGTAACAAGAAAACAAGAAAATCTATTTCCTTTGGCTGAGCGCAGGTTATGGGCACTCCCTGCATCTTCAAACCCGAAAGCAATGCGGATATTTATTCCCTGCAATCTTCCCAAAATATGACCCCAAAGATTTCAGCTTCAGCAGAACGCATTATTACCTTTATGATGGCTAATAAGGGCAATTCAAGCCCAATTCATCGGTGAAGAAATTGTCGAAAGCAGTTATGGCCTTCAATCGCCGCCTAGCGGGGAAGACATTCATCCCGCTTCTCCCGTGATTTTTTTATTCTAGGTCTGATGCCAAGGAGGGCTTCACTGTTTTGGAGGAAATGACTTTGGTGTCCATGATTCTGCAACTAAGGAGCCTAATTGTTTCATTCACATAGTATCCTTACTAGATGTTTTTGAGAAATGTGGAGATTTTCTGGCTCTTTTGTAGTTAATGTAGAGGTTATGTATTTTGTTGTGCAAGAACAGAGAAATACGTAATGTAGGTGGATCCGGACAACGGCAATACATCCGTAAGCGAGTTGGGGCCATTTGCATGCTCTCGTTCTTTATTTTTTGCATTGTTGCTATACTACCAGATTTGGTGCTGAATGGTGTCTGCTTGAGATGATTCAAATGCAGAATATGGCTGGAAGACATGCCTGGGTTCTAATATGATATTCAATTGCCATAGATATGGCCATTTACTGTTTTGCCCTAATCGATAGAAGATTTTAAAAGAATGGGCATTCGGATATGTCGCTAGCAAACCTGAAATTTCCAATCGTTGGTATGTGCCTTAACTCAATAATTGAATACGGTGGTGTTGGAGCTGATTGATATGTCTAACGATGGTTCCCGACCTGTTAATGCTATTTATGCTTTGGCATGGAGTCCGAAAACCGTAAAACCAGTTAACAAAATATCTAAGCCTTTAGCTCTAGAGTTTGTGGCTTTTGCTTAAAATTAGCATTATTCACGGTATGAGTTGGATGCTATTTGTGCAAATACTCATGCTATATTTCCTGATCATAAGGATCGACATTCTGGCAAGAGACATATCTAGCTGAATCAAGGGCGAAGCTTTTAGACGAGCTTTGCTGCACTTATGGTCCGCTAATGGTATAGCCTAATTTTGCATGAGACACCATTGCTAAAGATCAAAGGCAAGTTCTTGCAGAAATTTGGAGCGGCGACTTCAATCAAAGTTAGTTTGTACATGGTTGAAATGGGATTCATTATCTTTGTGTTTTCAATCATGTTATATTAATGTTGATTTATACTAAAATTATCGCAGGTGGTTTCAATTTTAAGAGTCGGGCTTGTGTTGGAAAAATCATGCAGGTTGATTGTGCAGATTGCCTCTACGAATCGTGAGTAATCTCTTAGTGCTCTTTATTCTATTTTTGGTGATATGTTCGAGATGTTACGGGCTACTATATGCACCTGGCCAAACGTAATCAAGTTTCCAAAAGTGAGGATGCATCACAAGTTGTCGTGAGAGAAGAGGATCTCTATATATCATGCATTTTGAATTGGGGATCCGGATGCCATTACATCACCAACTAAGAGAAACTAGAATGTGTCTACATCCCTTGGGGATCATCAAAGTCCAAACAACACATAAGACTTAGCCAAAGGATGTGACTATCTATCACCCGCAAAAGATCAACTCATCACATGTACTTCATGAAGATTTGGATTTTAAAGGTGCACCTGTCACTGCCGAACAAATGAAGAACACATCTAATGCTCAAAAAGTCATATCGAATGAGGATGATTTTGGACTACCAAGAAGTCAATATTCTCAAGTGAGTTCAAAGCTTATAGTATGCAAGCTTATGTAATGATTGCAAACACATACAATTTAATGTCTCAAGGCGCTTATTTTGCTTTTATATCAATTGGTGATGTATGTGATAATATCTACAAAGAATTGGGGTTGTAGCCACCAATTGACATTAAAATCTTATTATTTTGCGCAGTGTTATGTAACTGCGATTTAATTCAAGTTTGGAGCTTGTGTAATTGATTGCAACTGTACAAATGGGACTTTTGGAAATATTTCGGGAGCCACATAATAGATTCTTAGCGTAAAAAAAAATTTCCATTAGTATCGATGAAAGTTGTGGTTTGTATTTTAGATCCTAGTCCACTTTGAACATGGAGTGCTGATTTATTATGTACAGCTATGACGTTATGTCTTCTTTGGCAGGAAAAAGGATGCTTAGGTAGCTGTTACAGACGAGAATGATGCACAGATGCCAATTTAGCATATATTCAAAGATGTTCTCATTGTCTTTACAATCAGAATAAATAATTCAGAGCTATGCCTTTCTTTGTCATTACTAGTGCCTATGGTGCATCCATGGAGCTATTGTCAATATCGCTTTTATGGATGAATTGACCAACTAAAGGCCGCCAAGGTCGAAAAATTGGCAAGGTATTTTTTCAATGTTATTGTATGCATTATTCTAGAATGGGGCTCGCATGAAACCAACAAGCGCGGTTTTGTTGGTTTCATCTTAATCTAAAGTCACTGTCGATCGAGACATCGGATCGACATTCTAGAATAGAATGACATGCATGTCTTGCATGCATGCATCGCGGCGCATGCCCTTTACGGTTGGGGTTTGGCTATTTTAGGTGCGGTTACGCATCAGCGTCTCATGGTAGCTTCCTCTTCTCTGGCCGATACCTTATTCTCTTTGATTTGTTTCGAGGCGGGGGAGGGCTTATTCCTTGGTTTGGCCCATTTGGCATTTTGTCATTGTGGCATGTCCTTTTCGACCTCGGCCTTCTTCCAGCCTTCATCACCGTGATCTTAGTCCTCGATTCTAGTTTGATAAGGAAGTTCTACGGTATTGAGGCGGTTTGTTGGTTTCATCACGAGCCCCATTCTAGAATCGCGCTCGTCAAGAGACATCGGATCGACATTCTAGGAAATAGTTATATGCATTCTTGCATGCATGCATGCGGCGCATGCCCTTTACAGTTGGGGTTTATCATGCTATTTTAGGCGGTTACGCATCAACGTCTCATGATGCTTCCTCTTCTCTCACGTTGTGTACCTTATTCTCTTTGAACCCACCCTCCCCTTCTTTGTTTTATTGTATTGTTTATCATGTTTTCTTCCGTTTCGTCGGGTGATGCTTTTTCCACCCGGGTGATGCTATCCTAACGGTATGTTGTGTTGTCTCATTTGTTGTGTTGGTGATGTGCGGTCATTGTGGGTTGGCGGCGACATGCGATTTGACTTCTCCGAATTTTTCTCCATGCAAGGGGGTTTTTGGGGCGATTTCTATGAGATTACGTTTGTCTCATCTATTATCATTAGGATTTTTTTCGAAAAGCAAATGAGTTTTTAATGCATGATAGAAAACTACCCACGGAAAATAACCACTCACTCATCATTATATCATTTGGACCCCAAAAATACAATGCTAATAGATGAGTGGTTGATGTACCGGGCCAAAGCTTATCACCGGATTAAAACCCCGCCTCTCGGGTTTCGAGGAAAATCCTAGTGATAAGCCTTCTAAGAAGGGGCTTGGACAAACGTGGCATAGAAATCGCTTCCCCAAAACCCCGCATGGAGAAGTCGAAAACGTAATGCAGCCGCCAACCCGTGACCGCACATCACCAACACAACAAACGAGACAACACAACATACCGTGAGGATAGCATCGCCTGTGGGTGGAAAAAGCATCACCGAAATGCGGGAAGAAAAACATGATAAACAATACAATAAACAAAGAAGGGTGGAGGGTGGGTTCAAAGAGAATAAGGTATCCGAGAGAAGAGGAAGCTACCATGAGACGCTGATGCGTAAACCGCCTAAAATAATAAAACCCCAACTGTAAAGGGTATAAGGCCGCATGCATGCATGCAAGACATGCATGCTCCCCATTCTAGAATGTCAATCCGATGTCTCTGACGATGCGATTCTAGAATGGGGCTCGATGAAACCAACAAACCGCCCAATACCGTAGAGAACTTCCTTATCAAACTAGAATCGAGGACTAAGGTCATAGGATGAAGGCTAAAGAAGGGCCGAGATCGAGAAAGGACATGCCACAAAGATGACGTAAACGCAAATGGGCCAAAACCAAGCAGAAGAAGCCCCTCCCCGCCCGAAACAAATCAAAGAGAATAAGGTAACCGCTGAGAGAAGAGGAAGCTACCGGCGAGACGCTGATGCGTAACGCCTAAAATAGCCAAATCCCAACCTAAAGGGCAGATAAGGCCGCATGCATGCATGCAAGACATGCATGCCGCCCTATTCTAGAATGTCGATCCGATGTCCCGATCGACGCGATTATTGCAAGATTTAGCTTGGGATGTGGTGTTGGAGGCATGCATTATCACCTTAATGTCTATTATATTCATGTTTGGCTTCCCACTTGTATTTGGCAAATGCTTACAGATGTCACAAGACCTTTTGTCGTTACCTTGCTGGTGGGCACGGAGATTACGCAGAAGCACAAAAAGCAAGAATACATCTAGCCAAATTTCACCGACCCTTTGCAAAACAAATGCTATACAAAGAAGTCTGCATCCGATGAATTGGCTCACAAAAGTCATGCTTTGTGTCTGTGTCTGAGTTAAGCTAAAGCTCAGCCCCTTTTATGATGTGGGTGATGGGTTTACCGGGCAAAAGCAATCAAACGCAAAAGGGGCTTCATAATGCGATCTAAAATTTGAGAGCAGGATGGCGCAATTGCCGGGTTGAGAAAGAGAGCGTTAGCGGCGGCCTTGGCCGCCGCGATAAGTTTCTTGTATTTATAATTAGTCTTACCTTTACAAGATACAAAGGTACAAACTACGCAAACAAATAACAAACAAGGAGGATACATTTGTATGCTAGCATAGGGACGTAATGGCAATCAAAAATTTTATTATGTTTGAAAAATGTCATCCACTCAGACTTTGTACTATTAAGGGTTGGCGATTCAAAAAATTACATTTTTGTAGATTTATGAAGCAAAGACGTGGGCTATCTTTGGGATGGGTATTAACACGAGGCAATTCATACCAATGTTAGATAGGCATAGTTAAATCAATAACTTTACATTTTAAAAGGTATCTAATTGTAAGTATGTTAATTGTCCCAGCTCATATGGGTTAAGCAAAGGTGGAAACTAAAGAGGGTTAATTGTCCCAGCTCATATGGGTTAAGCAAAGGTGGAAACTAAAGAGGATCACCATCACTTTGCATATAGTACCTTGATATTTGCTTCCTCAAAGAAACTTCGGGATACTAAGCACTCTAGAACATGTTAAAACATCACACTACCACCAGCTCCACATCAACCACATACCTAGGGGGTCCACAATGGTAACTACGTTCACATTTGTCACCAAATTTACTGATTGATAGCGTCAATTTTCGCGCGATTCATGTCGCCTCCGAATTGAGACATGCGGATGGGCTTGAGGGGCACGCCGAGGATAGACTTTCTAAATGTCACACATTGCAGCAATATCCAAAGATTCAATCACATTCGAGCCTATCTTTGAGTTGATTTAGCCAACAACCGTTTCATCTTATTTCTTTGGACACGACTTGATGCATTTGCTAGAATCTTTTCTCCAAGATATCATGGATGCACGACTTTCAGTTATATCCTCAAACATGACATTGAGATTAAAATGCATCACGCAAAGGTATCATTGTACGAATCTCTTAGCATACCTATTATGGCCAAGTTTTTTTCCCTCAAAAACCCTTCGGGCAGAGGTTTTTTAATCCTAGCAAATGCTTGATGTATTCTTTGTTTGGATCCCATAGGGCAATTGGTCTTAACGGACGATAAAAATCAAATCAATTCATTTCAAATCAATAATTTGTTGCTATCAAATGAAGTATATAATTAGAATCGATTATAGAATTGGAGTATTGCAAAGAACTACACATATGAGAAGGAATAAAAGTAAAGTAAAGTAAATTTATTCACTATCTCATAGAGACCCTACAGTCCTAGGAGACGAAATATCGTAAACAAACATAAAGGTGCTACAAAATGAGGGACAAATCAGTCCACAGCTGCAAAGAGACCTCCTTAACTTGCCATATCTCCTCAAGGAGAGATGCAAAGTGACCGTGGAGCGAATTGAAAAATCATATATACATTTAGAAGATCCGACTTTTAATCCATGACGATCTCTTATGGCCGCATAATATTTGGACGGGGTAATAAGAAAATGGTGTTCATCTTCAACTTCTTGTGAGTATAAACTTCACATGTTCTCGGTCCCTAGGGATTAAAGCGCCATTGTCCACACTCAATTCAGTAGGTGATGGGAGCTAACCCTCACCCGACAAATCAAGTGTTGGTGTGCCCTAGGTAAATGATCAAGGAGATATTCTTTGCGGTGTAGGTGACCATAGGATTAATCTCTCTTTTATAGAATTCCATTTTTCCTTGTGCATTTGCCCATATTTTATGAGTAACTTTCAACCCGACCCATTCCCCGATCCCTTCCGCTTTGTAGGCATATCTATCATTGAGATGCCCCAAGCGGTTCAGCCATGCAACTCCCTCATGATACCAACCATGCTCACGGCTTGCTTCTAATACCTTATATGGCAATCTATCCGGGCGTTAGAGATTGAACTCTAAGCACATATCTTATAAATTGGCAAAGAGCCTCCGCCTCTAAAGGCAACATTCCCGCTTCGCAAGCGATTGGGTAACGATGTTTGGAGTTTAACTCCGAGCTCATCGAAAAGCGTTTCGTCGCATTGCATTCAATGCTTTTCCATTTCTTTAGCGGATAGCCCTGGTCCCCATACTTGGCAAACCATACGTAACCATCGGGTTGCACGAAAGTGCTCTATATACAAATGGTGGCGCATAGTCCGGTCCCACAATTGAATATCCACAAATAGGATATCGTTTTTCTCGATGTGATCCCCTTTATACCATGTAATCTAATCAATATACAATTTCCTTGCAAAGCAATCTTATCTTAGAGCATGGTGAGATTCGTAGATCTATCCAAGTATAGAATGCAAACAACCTCATTAACATGGTAGAGCAAAAAAATGGATGAGGAGTAGAACATTCACAAAGTGGTGGAACTTATTTTCAATAGTCTTCGCATTCATCTGACTGCTTGGTCTGTTAAGCAGCTCATGTATCATCGACTATGCGCCAAGATGCACGGACTCAGTTGTGTCCTCCGGGATGGTATTGAACTGTCCTATACAATTGTACAGCGTGCCAGCATACTTATTACTGCTAAGGTTTTTCCCTCGAAAACCCTTCGGGGCAGGGGTTTTTTAATCCTGTCAGTAATACGCGGACCATATATTGGATCCAAAACAACAATATAAATATTTTTAGGAGAATGTTAGAAGAACCGATATGGCTTTCTACTTCATAGAAGCTTACTTATAATCATGTCTAGCGATGGCCATTAGTTTGATTAGTTTGTCAAGTTGCTCATCCATTTTCCCTCATAAATCAAAAGTTTGCCCGTTGTGCTTCAATATTTGCTGTAGAGGCTTCTCAATGCTAGGTATCTACACACCTATGGGTTAAATCAAACTAAATTTTAAGTTACCAATGGTTTGTTATGCTATATTAAGGTTATTTTTATGAAGCTTTCACACTGCCTATTATGTCAATTACTAACATTACAAAATCTATTAAAATTGGTTTCACATGTGATTTGTTTGGTTAAATACTAACATAACAGAATCTGTTAAAAATCTTTTCGCACAACAGTTTGTTGTGTTAATTATTAACATATCAGAATCTGACAATAGTTGTTTCACATTGTAAAGCAAAATTAATCTGTTAATGCTCATTTCATTGTCATTTTGAACAAACCTGGTCATACCATTTGGCTTCAAGTGCGTGTTATATCTCATTCAACCAATGCAGCTTAATCGGATCAATCTGTTCATACAATCAGGTTGCATTTTGTCACCACATCTAACAATTGTGCTAATTGTCATCACATCTCAGCAGGCTTTAGCACTCCGATATCACCAACAAGCTCAATCTAGACATCAATTGCAGGTTTTTCTACAGGTCTTATGATTGGATTTGATCGCATCATAAGATTGTGACATCTAGATTTGTCGCAAGAGCATCTCCTATGTGATCCTTATCGTCCACATTGTTTGAAGAAACTAATTGAATTGATGAGCATTATCGGATAATGATGAGCATTAATTGGCATACCTTTGTAGACCGGTTGATGTAGCTTGAAATACCAAACAAGAGCTGCCATGGTAAATCAAGCCCTCCTTAGGGGGCTGAGTTTCTAAGTGTCCATGTCGACCAAAAGCAAAACATAATAAGATAGACATGTCCAAGCATAATCATCCTAGAAGCAGCTCTTATCATCATTAGAATACTATTATAATCCAAACAACTCATATTCTTACAACTCATATTATAAAAGCATGCTTCTAGTTTAAGAAATGGATAGATGGTGGCCTAGCATGTAAGGTTAGAACAAGCAAGTAAGGTGGAGTTGTATATTTGGCAGGTGTTGTGTTCCAAACAAAGTGTTGTCTAATCCTCTTAAGGTGACTTATTCCCGATGGATTCTTTGGGGGATTCTTTGGATGCCACATATAAGCAAAAGTAACTATAACATGATTCATGCCATTGTTCCAGAATGGCAAAGTGCTTCGATGTGATCTAGATCCGTTAGTATCAGAAAACACTAGAAAGAGGCATGCCTTCTGAGGATCATCTGTATGCCATGGGGAGCTCTTCAATCCTGCAAACTACTTAACTGGTGGAGATGGAACCTCATAGATATAAATCAGCAACTCTGTCTGGCCTTCACATCTTGAAAAATTGAAGCATGCACCCATAGAACAAAGGGGAAATAGGCCTTCATAATGCCATGTTTTATGGACATACCATTGACTTGTTTTTTGAGGCACAACATTCTGCACTGTAATATGTAGCTTAGATTGGGCACTAGAATTTGTACAGTTATAAGGAGGAAAGAGCTCCATGAAGGAGGCCTAATTTTGAATGTGGAGAAATGGTAGCATTTGAGTTACCTTGTTGGAGTTGAAGAGAGGAATTGTTTTGGAGCTATTCCTTCCAGGACAAAAATATATGGAGTTAACCTCATATCCCATAAAGCACATATGCAAAATTTGCTAGATTTCATGTGCTTCACATATACTTCATTTTTCCTACCCTTCTCAGGCAATACCTCATGAATTTGCATGTCTGGATCCTTACCCTTCCAGTGTTTAATCAAAAGTGGCCTCACCCTTCCATGCATCTGCCCTGCAAACAGATATGGCCTCTTCCTCACCCCTAGCCCTCCCAGTTTTTTTCGTAGCCTCAGCTCATGCAGATATATTTCTGGCACTGATGATACATCTTTTCCTAGATAAAACAACCTCTATCAGATCTACATTGCATACTCATTTGCTGTTGGAAAGCCCTATGAATCAGTTTCTGTTATTCAATAGATTCAGAAACAGAATCAATTTGTGTGTGTAATATATTACTCACCCAATCATGGCAGGAAAAGCAGAAATAATCCGAGCCTTTAGTCAAGTTCCAGAATGGGTATTTCATGGCCATTAAGTTTACATAATCCTTGATAAATGTGGCTCCTGCTTCAAAACTATTCTTTGTTTAGATTTCAAATCTTCTTCATTAGATTTTAACTGTTCTGAATAGTGGCATATATGAGCTTCAAGAAGTGTGTACTCTCTTAGTAAAACACAGAACCTATGATAATGAGATGGTCTGTAGTGAAAAAAAACAAAAGCATAGAATGTACCCTACTTTCAACGCTACTATATGGAAAAAAAACTCATCCAAGATATGGAAGAAACTTAGAGATTGGATTTGTCACACACTGGAGCCGACGCTGTATAAAAGCTCGTGATGGAGCCCTCGATCGCTCTCGAATTTAAAAACTAAACAAAGGGTCCTAAGATCTAATAAGTTTTGGTCGACAAAACATAAAATTGTTAGCTAAATGTTAAAGAATTAACATAACAAGAATCAATGTGAAAGGGGGTTAAATGCTTAATTTAACTATACCAAATTTGTTAAAAGTTAACCCTTTAAAATTAACAATTTTGTTAACAAAACCATGTGTGTTACTAGTTAATTACAATTTTTTAACTTAATAAAATTGACCCCATGGTGTGTAGGTACCTAAGTAACATTGCAATAAATTGACCTCTAGAAAATGACGGCAATCAAAAGATTAAAAAATGGATCTCATAGCATCATGTATATTATACATTTCCAGTCAAGTCAATTGCAAATTTACATTGTCACTTGTAAATCATGTATACTTATTTACATGTATAAATTGTACATGTCAATTCGCAATGGTCATACCAATACAAAGCATTCCTGTAGCCCTCAAACCCCCTCAATTCCCCACTTTTAGTTTTATGACATTTTGTCTTTCCTTCCTTCCTTCCTTCCTTTAATGTTTGAAGCGTAGCTATACCAAACTTGTCACACAAAGTGCACGCCATTATTTAAAGAATGGATGGCAACAACAAACAAGCATGGACTTTGATAGCCCACGTATGCTAGATATGTCTCTACGTGTGTTATTTAAGTCAATTTTCATATGCCCCACACACGTGCCATGTTCCTTTTGCATGTACTCAACAAGTATAATATCCATATCAAGACCAACAAGTAAGTTGATGTATGTTTTACTTTCTAGGCCCAAGCTTCATCAACATTCAATTCAATTCGATTATGTTTATCTTCAAAATATTTCTATCCCATTATTTCAGAAACAAATTTGAATGTATAAAAGTCCAAGTACCAAAGTTTCATGCATGGTCAAATTTGAGGAAGTGAACCGACATATATCATCTAAAAATGGGATGTTCCAATCTCATGCGGCCCTACATTTTGTTCGAACACATGTTAGACCATTCACGTTCTCATGTCTACTATATGTTTCAATATGTCCATATCAATCAAACATGTCCAGGGGACTTTTTCCGTCGATTTCCTTTTTATAGTTTGGAGATTCTTGTTCCACGTCTAAAACAGAACTCGTTAAATAGATAAAATGCATGCTTTCAACTGCTATGAGGGATTACCATAATCATGTTCATTCAGATGTTTTATATATGATACGTTGTTGGGATAAGACATGAGCAGATGGAAGTCCACCATATACTTTGATAAGGTGAGGCAAGTTGAAAGCTTGTAACCCTACCAACAACTTGATATTCATGGTATGATGTCCAAGTTTTGCTCATGGGTAACATGTACTGCCTACACTTTAAGAGACATCCATGTTGTTGTGGGTCTGCGTGTTGTCCTTTGCACTTATGAATGTTGGGCCATCTATCCATAATGGCGGCTCTTCCCATGTGGCTTTGGGGCCACAGAGCCACTTCAACTACCACGTTTCTGTTTGAAGCTAACTAAAGTGCAGGCTATATAAAGGTCTCACGAGTCCATTTCTCCATCAGGATCGAGCTTCAAAGTTCTTCCTTATTTGCTCATTGGTGTTTGTCTCGCAGTATCAGTATCAGATGGCAAGTTTTATAGCGTTTGTCTTGTGTCTTTTGTTTGTGATGAAACAAGCAGTGGCGCAGTGGAGTAGTGCGCATGCAACATTCTATGGGGGAAGTGATGCAGGGGGCACTATGGGTAAGTTAAACCATTTTTTATGTTAGGGATATATTTATGTGTGTGCCTCTCATAGGCCAGAATAGGTATCTCTAGATAAGTGAGTAAACTAAGAATGAGTTTTTCCTCAACCTTAGGTGGAGCATGTGGATATGGAAATCTCTACAGCCAGGGCTATGGCACCAACACTGCAGCATTGAGCACAGCACTATTCAACTCAGGTGCAACATGTGGAGCATGTTTCGAATTGAAATGCGACGAATCGGCAGATCCGCAGTGGTGCGTGGGGGGAACAACGGTGACGATAACGGCGACCAATTTCTGCCCACCAAACTATGCGTTGGCAAACAACGACGGGGGATGGTGCAATCCACCGCTGCAGCACTTCGACATGGCGCAGCCAGCGTTCCTACAGATTGGGAGGTACAAGGGGGGGATAGTGCCAGTGTTCTACAGAAGGTATGGATCAATTAATTAATTAATGAAATTAAGTGTTTTTTTTTTTATGGTATTTGCGGGGATTAAGTGGGAATGGATAAATGGCAGGGTTCCGTGTGTGAAGGTCGGGGGGATGAGGTTCACGATAAATGGGAATCCGTATTTTCTTCTGGTTTTGGTGAGCAATGTGGGAGGGGCAGGAAATGTGCAGGCTGTGTCGATAAAGGGCTCCAACACTGGGTGGCAGCCGATGTCCAGAAACTGGGGCATGAATTGGCAGAGCAATGCCCGCCTTGCCGGGCAGGCCATTTCCTTCCAAGTCACAGCCAGCGATGGCAAAACCGTTACCTCCTACGACGCTGCCCCTTCCAACTGGCAGTTCGGGCAGACCTTTAGTGGCGAGCAATTTTAACCCATTTAAAATTCATTTCGTGCTCCATTTTCACCCACCTACATTTCCTCATTGTTTCCTACATATTGTATTCCTTTGGATTATGGGACGTGGTGTTGCCTTGCCTTGCACCCTCTCTTTATCCTTTCCCCATCTTCACAGCATAAAGCTGCTATTCTATGTGGTTCAACCAAACTAAAGGTTTGGAAAAGAAAACTTATATCTAGCCTTTAAACTCATGTCTGATGCACAACCCTGTGCACACTAAATACATGTTCAATACATTAAATATGAATTATTGAAATTGCTTCCTGCTGAATGAGTCTGAAGTTCTTTCTTGCAATGTCTTCAGCTAAGTATTGTCCTGTCCAATATTTATCATCTCTTTGGATCTTTCCTGAATATGCATATCAGTTCTCAACATAGTCTATAGCTATTCGGTCCGACATTTATCACTTCTTTCGATCTTTCTTGAATATGCATATAATTTCTCAACATAGTCTATAGCCTAATACGACAAGGCCGAAGTTTGTAATTTTTCCTCCAAGTTGACATTGATGGTCACCCATGTGATATAGTCATTGAGCCATCAATGAATATGTTGCTCTTTGTCATGTCGGTTGGGTTCGGTTAGGTTGGGACCACCAAACTCTTGCTTTTCAACTGCACTTTTGTGTGCAACTAACATGTCACTTGGTTCCATGAACAAACTCTGCAACTAGCATGCCACTTGGCTCTATGGGCAAATATTGCCATTATTTTTATTTTTTTTGCTAGAACTTTGTAAAAAGGTAGGAATTCCATATGATTCTAAATTGCGATAAGTGCAATCGTGACCCATGATCTAATAGATAGCATTGGATAGTTGAATAATAGAACATCCACCTATATTGTGTCTAACATGAAGCTAAATATAGCTTGAAAGCTTTTACACTACATTTGTACATCAAATATATCCAGTATTTTCAAATTCGGATAAGGTTTTATAGCTATGAATAATATTTGACACACTAATTGGTCATAAACAATGACCTACGCTTTATAGAATTTCTCTCACACGTCCATAAGTTTTCCTTCCTATTTGCAACTCCCCAACTTGTGCGTCTCTTCCACCCTCTGAAATAGGGTCGTCATTATTCTCGGGCGACCACTCTTATGCGACATGCGGGCGTCGGTAATAATCTGAGAATGGAAGTAGGGTTTATTGATTCAAGGCGGCGTGGCTGGCCGCAAGTTCCTCTGTTTTTTAGGGTTATTGGAGCTCCTTTTACCGCAGATCCTTCATGCAGCTTCTTCATGTAGATTCTTCACGCAGATCCTTCATGCGGCTTCTTCATACGCTTTTTGGAGTCACAGTTCGGCAAGTCGTAAGTTCATGAGCTTCTTCAAGCTTTTTCAAGCTTTTTCGTTTTGCAATGGCATCTCTCGTAATTGCTTTCAAAGAAGAATAGAAGATACAGAACAAAATCTCTCTCAGAATCCTTTTCTTTTTGCAAATCTCTCTTTTTCTCCTTCTCGAGTTGCACCTTTCTCTCAGAATCTTTCCTCCCCTATTTCCATTTTGTAGGGAATGGAGGTTGGTCCTCCATTCGGTTTTCTCATTGACCAGCTCAACGCTTGGCCGGCCAGGCGGGGACCCACAAACCGGGAATGGAGTCCCAACCTCCATTCCCCTATACATCTAGTTCGTTATTTTGGTATTCATTTTGCACCTTTATGCCGTCTGAGGCATTGATACCCCTGATCAGTTCTTCGCCATGTATATGATGCAATGTTAAATGCATATTTATTGTTCCCTTGACCAACAGAAGAAGGCATTGACTAGGAAAGGCGACCTTCAATTACATATAGAATTGAAGATAAATTGACTTTTATCATCCATGGAGACCAAAAGGTCTATTGAAACCGGGGCTCAAATTTGACGGCTTTCGCCCATTTTGGCATTTTTGCCATCAAAACAAGCAAAAAAAAATATTTGTATTGCGGATGAAAGGTAACCAATGATCAAATGCCCCGTCATAGGAAGGGCCATCAAAATACACATTTGTCATTTGAAAGGCTAGAAATTAAAATTATCCTATCATTTTTTGCTATATATTTATAGATATTTTTTATTTCCTTATGCTGAGTTGGTAAGGCCTAGTCCGCTGCTATATGAGATGTTGAGCACGGCCTCTATAACGTTCCTAACCGACGGCATGCCCTTAACTAACTAGGCAAAGCCTTCTAGACATTTATGAGTGGTCGCTTCTACCCATTTGTGCCGGTGTCTCGGGAACGCGACACCTAGATCTACTCGAGTGGTCTCCCATGGGTCCGTTACAACCTCGGTGTGGATGCTGGGATCATACCTTCAAGAGGTCATGGATCGGGCAGGATCGCCTATGTCCTCGAAAGCAATCACTTTGGCGATGTATATATTTTTCTCATGGTATATATTTGTAAACTCTTATTTCTATCATGGTTTCTCCACCAAAACCCTCCCGGCAGGCGTTTTAACCCGCATGGTAATAAGTCTCCTTTGCACCATTTTGTTAGGTCCCATAGATCGATTGATCTCTCGTGGACGATAAAACCCTTCTATTCTATTCTATTCTATTTTCTTGTAAAAAAAATGATAGAATATATGGGCCCATATGCAAAAATATATGATTCAAACAACCTTTAACGGAATGAATGTAAAAATACTTCATGGGCATGCAAATTGGACACCATCCAACCATTGATAAAATTTGTATACTGAAGCTAGCTTTGTCTAGATATTTGAGTGAGAGAGAACTTTATTGAGATGCTTTATAGGTGCCAAGAACAAGGGTATGACCGTGGTTTGGAGCATTTATAAAGAAGAAAGTGGAATATGTGACAGGTTGGTGGGACATTTTTTAGGTGTTGATAAGGTTATAACAATATTGTATGTTATTCACGGAATCACGGCATCTTGTGAGAGAGGTTTATCCCGCCAAAATGCTATCAAGAGCACTATAAGGTCAAGCATGAAATTAGAAATACTTGATGCAACAATGATGGTATCATTGTGCAATGGACCATTTGAAAGTGTAGATTGACGAGAATGCTTTGATGATTGGGGTGGGATGAAGAAGAGGAGAGCAATGAGGCTTAAATAAGTTCATTGGTGGTACTTTTTTGAACTGTTGACTTTTGCAATGCATTTGAAAATTTTGGATATTTTACGAGTTTATAATATATGTTTTTATTCTATATGCTTTTTTATAATACTTTTAAAACTTGATTATATTATTACAAGTTTGTAAAAGACTTTATAAATTGTTCTACCTTTTTTTCCATAAAAATGATTTCTGTCATTTGGGATTTTTGTCTTGCATTTGAAAGGTTAAAATTAGAAGACTTAATTGTAAAAACAAGATTGGTCAAAAACGCCGTTATGGCTGTTGTTCTTGGCGGCTAGGGCGGCCGCCCTACCCTTCAACCCACCAAAGCAAACGGATCGATTGTGAGAGGCAAAGCATGTTTAAGGAGCTAGTCGGATTCGGATTCTTCATTTGCGTAAGGAAGCGTGCGTAGGAAAGATCTGTTGAAATTTTGCAAATTCCTTTCTTTTCTGCGACAGTCTTGTAGCAGGTAATCCTCTAACGAGGTTTCATTCTTTGGTGCTTGCACTATGTCTTTGCATGCATTACGCGCCGAAATGGTAGGTCCGCTTTGGATGTCGGGGCCTATAAGATGAAGAACTAAATCTGCAAAGAAGTTTAGGTAAAGAAGTTTATTTGCACTCTATTTTCAACAGGGGGAAATCAAAATCTGTCCTTCGGGAAAGAATTTATCTATGGCCCCTCCATTCCGCTCTTTCTTGCTAGCAGAAAGATTCAGCCTCTAGAATTGATGATTAGAAAGATCCTATGTCAGAGAATTACTGTGGAGTACAATTTTGAACAAAGGAATTTCTCACTATTGCCGCAGAGTGGAGTATTTTAGTTTAGTCTACGGGGATGAGCTCCCGTGAGAATGGGCTATATGTTCTTAGAGCCTCCTCATCGATCGCGGCTTTGAGAAATTCTCCGTAATTTGTTGATATAATCAAGGCACTCCCAACAATGCGGCACTGGTAGATGGCATTTTCTATTTAAGTCTACCTAGGGATAAGCTCCTAGATGAATGGGTTGTATGTTCTTCAAGATCTCTTATCTGTGCAGAGCTAGGGACCTTGTACTGCAAAGCAAGGCTGCCCCTCGACATTGCATCAACAGATTTTGGGTTCCTTTTGTTATTCGGGTTATTTCTTTGATCGGGGTTTCATTTCATGAGCCGGTTGGCTTCCTTGGATCATCATTTAGATGCGGTTATGATGATGGAAGGACTACTATGAGCTTTCAAGGTTAGCGGCTACCCGGAGCATCCAATAAGTTTAAGTAAGAATGTAATGAAGAAGTTGAGACTCTCCTATAGTAATTCTGTTTTTTGTTTTGAAACATTGTATCTTTTTTATATATTTAATACAAAAATACACCCGTTCCTCAAAAAAAAAAAAAAAAAAAAAAATTAGAAGACTTTCACGCCGAAAGGCGTAATTTTTTGCCCGTCACAAGAAAAATTAGGGTAGCCTTCAAATATGAGCACGATTGGGACTCAATACAAGATTGAGCCTATGATAAAAGCACTTTAACGCACAATCACATACTATGCATATAAATGGGTGGTTATATCATTAGAATTGCTATATGCACTTGGATTTAATTCCCTAACAAGGGATAATACTTAATAGTTCTAATTGAATTCGTATTTTTGAGAGTTTATAGCAAGGAATTTACTATATAGAGGGCATCTTTGCAGTCATGATGTCTGCTATTAACTAGAATGGCACTGATCTAGAAGCAAACATGGTGTAAGATGCATTCTTTTTAATGTGTAATTTTTTTTTATGCATAACAATCATATTTATTTTATGCCATGGACGTAATCAATGTTTTGCAAAGGTCTAGTAGCATGTGTATTAAGAATAACTCGCTTTATATTAGGAAACTTTGAAATAGTGTCATCAAACAACACCTTTGAATAGAAATGATGTCCATAGATGTAACCATTCCAAAAACATGAAAATCTCTTTTATAGTTTTTTATACAGTGATACGTCGCCGGTTGTAAAAGCTGGGCTTGCCATTTTGGCATTAGCCAAATTAGAGAAGGGCACGAGGTTGATTTTCAGAATTGATCATCTGCGACAGTTTAGGACAAGATGTAGAGAAGGAAGTGAAATCAGCACATTTTGTCCCCCCACATTGATACACTTTTATTGGTTATAAACAATCCCAAGCCTTACAGGAAATGCCAAATTTAGAATGCCTATGCCATCATTTTCAGAACTAGAGCTTTGATTAAGCTGCAGATTAACCTGCAAACAACATATATGTTGTAACTCTAGTGCAAATTCAAAGCTAGACTAGCTACCTAAAACAAGGAAAATTTGCATATATGCAAACTGGGACCAATGTTTCTGGTCGCAACAGTCTTATCATCCTTCGACCTTCATCTTTCATCCTTATAGGTGTTGTATCCATTTTCATTCTCCTCATCATAACTTTCTGGTTTCTGTGCATGCTAGAGCATTGATACACCATTGCTTGGCCTACTAATTTACAAACTTGTCTTCTTTATAGTCCCTTGCGTCTGCATGTTTACTACATTGTCTGAAAGACTAAGGTGAAGTCCTTTGCAGACTCGAGAGATGACATTTTTGAAAGTCGCTCTTTCCACTGTCAACCTCGGTTTACCACCTGCCACCATTTGTACCTTCTTTGTCCCTGAAAATGAATTTAGCTAGAAGGAGAACATAAAGAACAAATTAACTAATTTCTTGGTTTTCTGAAATATGCACAAAGTTCAACCTGAGAATGAATGCCAGCACGTATTGAAGTATGTATAACATGACTAAATTAACAAAACAACTTCAAGTAAATTAACATGTGGTCTTCATCATTTGAAGAGCATCAGCATTCTTTACGGAGCCAATGTACCTCAAAGTTCTGGTTAGGCAACATAGTAAATCATACCACGTAAATAAACCCTTAATTTCCTCAGGCTCAAAATCAAAATCTTCATCACGTTGTATTTTTGTTGTAATAAACTTTGAAGAAGAATCACTTTGCTTATTACCAGCATGCATGTGCTTAGCCAAGATGGTATTTTCCTTGCTAAGGTGTTGCCACTGTGCCTCCCGCGCATGGCATTTTTATCCAAAGTATTGTGCCTCATACATTAGGCATTTTTGTCCAAACTCCAAAGTTTTGTGCCTCATGCATTTGCCTCTTGTGTCTCATGTATTTGCTTAGC
The DNA here is from genome assembly GCA_021234155.1 of Isoetes taiwanensis. Lineage (NCBI taxonomy): Eukaryota > Viridiplantae > Streptophyta > Lycopodiopsida > Isoetales > Isoetaceae > Isoetes > Isoetes taiwanensis. Next base: position 110,880 of record JAJEKV010000645.1, read on the forward strand.
AGCCACTACTGTTTTCGGTCTCTACATTGCTCCTAACATATTTCTACTCAAGTTAGCTAAGTGACTTCCTACAAAAGCTCCTCTTCAAACATATTTATAATCAGAAGTATCTGTATTATATCTATATCCAAATCAAATTTTTAATCCATTTATTGATTTAGTGATAAAAAGCCCAGGAAAATTTTTGCATGTACAACCTATGGCTGATCTTTAGATCCAGTACCCTAACTATGCAAAATCAGAGTGAAGATACAGAATATATTTTGTGGTAATTTAAGCATGTCATGGCTGCCATTTTATAATACTTGGCATATATCAGGGCAAAAAGAAAGCATAAATGCATCTTTTCTTTACCTAGTTGCCGTCATACATGAACATGAATATAATTTTCGTGAGGAGATGAACAGGGCGCGAACATGGCGACGAACAGGGCGACCGCCTCTGCGGCAAATGGAAATGGTAATCCAGTAGGAAAAATTGGAGGCCGAGGGCCTCCTCAGGAATCGGAGCAAATATTTCGGCGTATAGCAACCTGGCAGCATCTAGCAACAATGAACTAGGGGCATTGGGCGATTCAATCCAGACAAAGGGCAAAGAGGGAAATACAGTAGAGGACAAAGGGGAAACCCCGAAAATAATAAAAAGAAACGTAGGGGTTCGAAAACAAAGCGCCAAAGCGCCATCCGGGTTTGCGGGGGACGGAGGAGGCGGATTCAGTGAGACATGGCTCGAGTGCAGGAGAAAGAATTGAACTGGAAGTGACAAACTAGAAGTCTGGAAAAGAAAAAAAGGGGTAAGCATCTCATGTAGTTCTATTCCAGAGCCTATAATCGTAGATCTTAGTACCGATGGTAAGCAAGAGGAGCTGAAAAACTGTGGAAACTTGGAGCCCACTGTGAACAATAACGAAGCTAAGAGATCTAACTCGGGAAACAGGGTAATACTTTAGAAAAAATTATAAGACCTGTGTTTCGTGGAATGGATTAAGAAAGGAGTCCCAAATGAATCCCGTAGTGGCATAGTAGAAGAAGCCTTGAACTCTCTTTCCTCTAAAAACTTGTCTACAAATCTAGAACAGCTTCTCCAATTAGCAGGCTTCAAGCCAGAACATTGCAATATTAAAGTAACTGAGATAAACCATTCGAGGCATATTAAGAATATGGAAAATGTAATCTCTAAGGTAGTGGTGGGGTTTTTTACAGGAGGCTTTCTGGACTACAAGAAGATACAAAATTGGCTTACCAGGCATCTCGATGCTTTGAATTTGCCACAATTTCAAAGCATCAAAGCTATTGGGGGCAACTTTTTCCTAATACTATTTGATGATGAGAAAGCTGTGGAAACTATAGTCTCTAGAGGAGTAGATCGCTCCGAGGGGGAATTTGTGTTGTACAAGTACTATTCTCCAGGTTTTACCCCAGATAAACTGTCAGCTGTTAAACTTCCTTGCTGGCTTGAGATTGAACAGCTTCTAATGGATATGCTTGACGCAGAATTTTTAATTGCCATAGCAAAGAATCTGGGCACATATATAACTCACTCGATTGCAAAAGGGCCAAGGATCTGTGTGGGTATTACAACAGCGGAGGGTATTCCACAGTTCACTCTTGTGCAAAGTGGGACGTACTACTCACTGTTCAAGTTAAGACTCATAAACGGGTGAGAGATTAGAAGAATGTTTTCCACAATGGAAATTAAGGGTCTGGAAGATTGTTTTGTGTTCTGGAGAGAATCATAAGGTAACGACAAAGTAGTAGGAGAAAAGGCGACAAAACTGCAAGACAATGTCAAGGTAACAGGTGAAAAGGGAATATAACTAAATGGGAAAAAAAAAAGGAGAGAAGGATCATTTAAACTCAGGTGAAATGAAATGTGAAGTTAATTTACCATCTAAAGGTAATACAGAATTGGACAAGAAGCAAGAACGAGGGGAAAACATAGATAATAGAAAGGAACGTGTGAATGAGGTCATACTGTTCCAATGTTCAAGCAACAGAGAATCATAATGAGGAAGCACTAACTGAGTATATGGCAATAGAATATCAAGTTGCCAAATGAGCAGTTTCCAGTGCATAATAACAGATGGACGGATTTACCAATGGATGAAAATATAGAGCATATTGCGGATGGAATGCCAACAAAAAGGAGAGTTATACCAAGATTGGGAGAACAGCGCTTTGAGACGACATCACTCAAACAGTCGAATATTTTTTCTAATGGAGCATAAAATCCTTAGCTGGAACATCAGGGAGGTAAAATCCTCTAAAGCCAAAGGCTGTAGGCTATCTTTAGCGTTGAAAAAAAATTCTCCAGATATTGTTTGTTTATAGGAGCATAAATGGAAGAAGGAAGAAATTGGGGTTCTGCTTAACATACTAGGAAAAGATTATGTGGGCATCATGTCGTCTAGTGGCAGCTCTAGTGCGGGAACTTTTATTGCATGGCGAAAATAGTTGAATCTCTTATCGACATATACAGATCATTTTGGGAGGTGCGCAATAGTAACTTGGTACGCTCATGGTAAAAAATGGGGAGTAATAAATATCTGTGCACATAATCAAGCCAGGCAAAGAGCTTCCATGTGGGCCAGTGTGAAGAACAGACTGAAACACTTTGACAGAGATATAAGGTGGATTATTGTTGGGGACTTTAATATGGTGTAAACTAGTAGCGACAGATATGGCAGCAGGATTGAGGTTGTGCATGGATTCGAAAGGGAACAGTGGCTGAGCATGCTTAATAAATTGGGATTCATGGAACTACAGGGAGACCCAGGTTTCACGTGGTGTAATGGTTGGATTGGAGATGGCAGGGCATATGCATGGCACGATAGATGTTATGTAAACTCTCGGGTCTTGCAAGAAATGAACATATCACTATACCGTCATAATTTCTTAGAGAATTCTATTTCGGATCATAATCCGCAAATTATATGCTCTTCTAGAGTTAGTACTTCTAAACTGCTAAAGACAGTCTTCAAGTTGAACCCCAGAATTCTTAAAGATGCAAATTTTAAAGATCAATATAAGCAGATTTGGACAGCGGCTAGTAAAAATAAACAGGGAATGGAAGCAATGATTGCAGCTCTGGCAGCAGTCAAAAAATTTGCTAAGGCTTGGGATCGTAACAAGGTGGCCGAGGAAAATGTTTTGTTGGAATCACTTTACAAAGAATTGACAGAACTTAAAAGAATTGGCACTAGCACAGGCGAAAGGGAAAAGATAGTTCTAGAGAAAATTAAGAGGCTAGAACAAATCAAAATTCAACAAGCAAGGACTAAAGCAGGATTGACGTGGATCAAGGAAGGTGACAAATGCACAGGTTTCTTTTTTAGAGTAGCAATGCAGAGGAAACAGGCAGCCATATTATCTTCAGTACAGGGAGAGGATGGACTCATTATCCGAAACCCACAACAGGTGAAGGAGTTCATCTCTAAACATTTTGAAGATTTTTTTAAGAAGAAGAATATATATTTTCAAGATTGCTTTGAGGAGTTAATTCTCTCAAAAGTTGTATCTAAGGTATCCGCTACGCAAAGGGAACAACTGGGACAACCGTTATCCATTGAAGAGTTGCGTGAGGCCGTCTACTCTCTAGCTAAAAATAAATGTCCGGGTCTAGATGGCATTCCAGCAGAATTCTTTCAAGGATACTGGGAATGGGTACAGCCTCTTGTGTACAGTGCTTATCAGGACTTTCTACATGCAGATAAACTTGATAGCAAATTAAACACTGGATGTATCACCCTAATCCCAAAGGTGAAAGAACCGAAGTCCATAGGGGATTGGAGAACTATTACTCTGTTATCAACCTTTTACAAAATTATAGCAAAAGGTTATGCGGAAAAAATAAAACCTATTCTGGTGGATCATATATCTGATGTTCAGTCAGGATTTATTCCAGGCAGAAGTATTCTCAGTAATATTGCCGCTGCTTTAGAAGGCATACATTGGGCAAGAAAGACACATCAAAACGTGCTTTACCTAAAACTTGACTTTGAAAAGGCATATGACAGTGTGAGCTGGTCCTTTTTGGATAAGATGTTGCTTGCTTTTGGCTATGGACAGGAGTTTACCAGTATTGTGGCAAAGCTGTTGAAATCATCGCGTGCATCTATGTTAGTTTTGGGAGAGACCTCCCCTATTTTCAACGTAAGCAGGGGCATTAGACAAGGATGCCCCTTGGTGCCTTTCCTTTTTAACATTGTTGCAGAAGGACTACCGCAAGTGCTACTTGCAGCAGTGAAAGATAGGGTTTTAACAGGGCTACAGATGTCAGATGGATTGCAACAAATCTGTAATCAATATGCCGATGATATTTTTTTGTTCTTAGAAGCCTCGGAAGATCTCTTGAATGCGAAGCAGTTACTGGATTCTTTCTCTATAGCATCAGGTTCTTTTCTCAATTGGGGCAAATGTGCAGCTATTTGGCCATTAGATGAGCCCCTTCTGACTCACATCAGCACTTTCCCTTGGACCATAGTACCTGTTGGGTCTTCATCAAAGTTGCTCGGCATTCCAATCGGGGTATGCACTTCATCCTCGAACTTATGGGATGAGATCTTGCTCAGTTTAGACAAACATTTGAGATAGTGGAAGGCCAGTAAACTCTCCATGGCAGGAAGGATCGTTGTAGCTAAGCCAGTGCTTAGCAGTACTCATATTTACGCTGCATCGGTGTTGTTGGCTCCTGAATCAAAGCCAGCAGAGTTAACAAAAATGGTGCGAACTTTTGTCTGGGGTGGAAATGAGGAAGGAGCAAATGTCAAAGTAGCATGGAGAAAGTGTCTAAGATCCAAAGCTCAAGGGGGTCTAGGAATGCTCGAATTTAAGTCGCACAGTAAGATCTTAGTTCTCCAATAGGACTCGAAATCTCCGGGCCTTGAGCTTTTAAAACAATCACTAATTCACGGTACGCCTTGCATAAAACCATTTCATAAAGCAGATCTGCCCTGGGCCCTCTTTTATAAATTGAGACCATATGCAGGAGCTTCGCCATTTCTTAAAGGACTATTAAAAGCTTGGGAGCCTGGATATCAAAAATTGTACCTCTGTGTCTATGCCTTTGTGGTGGCTGCAAGTGGAAACCAACAGAGGCCATGTGCCACTTTTCTCGGTGGTGAACAAAAGAACACAAAATAGATGGATTGGGGCAGGTTTATCTTGCATTAGAGATTGGTATCGAAGTGGGGTACAATGTCCCTGGGAGTCATTCCAAAGCAAGTTTAACTTGAGAACGTGTGATAGGCGAATTTGGAACATGGTACGTGATAATATTCCGCCTTATGCGGTTCCACAAGTAGGTGCTTTCTGCTTACCTCGTGAAAATCTTGATAAAAAAATATTTTGTTTTAAAAGCATACAAGGCCCTACATGTGCATGAATTGATAAGTCTCCCCTCTCAATGGGAGTTAACATTAGAAGATAACCATGTCACTCAAATATGGAAAGGAGTTTGGAGGAGCCACCTGCCACCAAAGGTATCCACACTGCTATATATGGCAAATTATTCACAGAGCAAGCAGGGTAAACATATTAGCGAAAAAGTTCAACAATGATTTATCACCGAGTTTCCCAATGTGCAAGCGAGAAGGAGAAACAATTGAACACTGCTTTATGCATTGTAGGGAACTCTGATCAGTATGGGAAAAATTGAAGGAAGAGTTTGAGACTTCTATTTCAGAAAAGATAAAGATAAAGATAAGTTTTTTATCGTCCACGAGAACCCTATCGGGTTATGGGACCCAAACAAAGAAAAGAGGGCGTGAGCCCCCTACAGAACAAAGAGGCATAAGCCTAAACAAAACACAACATGGAGACAAAGCCCCATAACAAAACATGAAAGACATAACAAAAAGAGAACTAACTAATAAGGCACTATACGTATCCCAGCCAAGGGTTCTCAGGCCAATGGTCGCGAATGATAGTTGTGCCCCCCTCATTACTTGCCCATTTGTTTCGCAGATCCGGAGCCTCTCGGACTTTGCACAACTCCCCCCGTCATCTAGTTAACTGTTCAGGGGAGAGATCCTCCTGAACAGAGAATCTAGTACTCTTCAAAATGATCGGCCGTCTTTGAGGAGCACATATAACTGGCCCCGAGAGGTTGAAGTGTACGACTATATATGACGAGGTCTCCGGCCCGGCCTCCGGGCCCCAACTCGCCGGGCTGTGGCAATACTAGGCTGCTGAATATGCATAATATCAGTGAAAAACTTTGCAGCATGTTCAGCATCTGAGCAAGAATATGTTTCAGGTAGCCCCGCTATGCGCAGATTGAGGCCTCTATCTTGCTCTGGATCAGCTATCGGTGATGGGACCTGCTCCCCATGCTTGTGAGAAGCCGCTGCCGTGGTACCGCACTGGAGTTACCTGCACATCGGGCCATGATAGTGTCCTTGCATGAGGCTGGAGCCGCCTCGGCTCGCATCTCGCGGCTCATGTTCCGCCCTAGATAAGTCTTCAGGCATTCCCGCCGCCTAGTTGTAGATCACCGCATAATCGCTATCTCGCGACCGCTGCCTAGGAAAGGGTGGTGGCTCTATAGGACCATTCGGCAAGGTCTTGGAAGAAAGCATAATCAGTATCTGAAGGAACTGCTTAGCTTCTATCATAACAGTAGGGGTAAACATTGTCTGTTCCAAGGCAGGAGATAAGGTGTCATGTTCTGCTGCCGAGAGACATGGGCAAAGTTTATCTCTAATTTCAAGGAACTGCTGGAGAAGATCCCCAGCAGATGTGCTAGCATTTTTACCCCGAGCCCGTCTGGTCATGGCGTAAAACCTGGCAGGCGAGCGTGCCACTTGCTAAGCTAGATTAAGCTTGCATAACCTTCCTGGGCATAAAGGAAGCTTGGTTCAAATCTAATCTAAGATGGCTGGTTGTTTGTTGCCGTGGACAGGAGCAACTATTGGTCTTATTGGTCTGACAACAGCAAATACCCCCAACAACCCAAAATAAGAATAACGCACAATCCAAACCTGATTCTGGCAGGGGCCAAACCAAACCGGACTAGAATGGCAAAAGAATTGGGCTGAGGGCTCTTGCTGAATCTGCAGGTTGCTTTGAAGTGGACGAATTCATAAGCTGGATGCTAGCCCGCCTGATTCCCAAACCACGTTGATGCTGAATCCTCCGGCCTTGATGCTGAACGTTGCCGCTAAATCACCCTCCGGCCTTGATGCTGATCCCTTTTGCCTGCTAGTGCTTGATGCTGGCCCCTGAAGGGGCCGGGGCCTGGCGCCTTAGGCGAGGCGGTGGCGCCTTAGGCTAGGCGGAAAAGACACACCCAAAGGAGATCTTGTTAGGCCTGTATCCATCATCTTGGCAAACTTAAAAAAAAAGTTGCTTTGAATCTATGCAAAGGATGGCTTTTATGGCTAATATGGAAGAGGCGGAGAAAATTTGTGTTCTCCCAAGAATATCTATACCCTAGTAACATATGGCCATCTTTAAAACAAAAGGTCCGCCAATATCTTGCAGCATTTGAGGAAGAGGGGTGGGCTTTTCAAGCTCACGACTCTCTTTCATCACTCTTATAAAAGTTCACTTCACAAAATGAAAGTGGTTATCCCTACATAAACAAATAAGTTATGTACGTGTATGATATCACTGGGCGTATGTATGTCATTGATGAGTTTCAATTAATATATGTCTGATCCTTCAAAAAAAAAAATGAATATAATTTTCGTTTCAAAAGAAAGCAATTAGTTTCGTAGCTACTTTGCAATATCAACATAAAAAATCGAGGCAAAGGCAGTAACATAAGAGTAAGCGGCAGCCTTTGCTCTAATGCTGCAATCCAAAAGCTTCAAACATCCTTATAATTGGGTGAGAAAAATGATACGTTGAACCATCGTGCCAAAGTTAGGAAATAAAGGCAATTTCTTCTAGAGTGGTCAGTAGCCTTTGCCCTAATCTTTGCCCAATCCAAAAGCTTCAAAGTATCCTTGCATTGAAGTCGAGAAAAACGTTGCTTTGCACCCATCAAGTTAGAAGTTAGAAAAGCGAAGGCAAATTTTCTTGGAGTTTTTATTTTTCCGGCCGTTGATACAAAATCTAAGAGATCTAAGAAATAATTTTAGGTGAGGAGTTCACGCGGATAGGCTAGAATTGCAGAAATTGTTGTGTGTGTTTTGGAGTGCCGGGGTGAAAGGGAGGGGGGGGATGTGTGCTAAAAACTAGATAAATCTCCCACTTGCTCATGACGCACAACAATACCTATTATCACATTTGTCCATGAAGTGACATAGAACTACTAAATATAACATTGGGCAGAAATTGAGGGCCTGAGACTTGTGTACACCTTTCTTGCACCAACTCAAATTTTTAATCGCCTAATGTGTGATGTTAATCAAGCGGTAGATGTTGGCATTGGGTTCTTGTCTCTAGTAGTCATGTACTAGAATCTTCTATATGGGATGAGACTTTGTAAAGTTCAAGAAAGTATACAATATGTTATCAACCAGACAATAAATCAAGTGTCTTTTCTCACGTTCACCTAAGCTTTGGCGTTGGCGTTTTCTTCTCTTTCTCACCTAAACCACAAGCCTGCCTAACGCTAGACTTGCACAATGAGGACTTGTTTTTGGATATCTAATGTTGTTTCCATTGTTTATGTTGGTAGCATCATGCTTTTGCATGTGCAATTACAAAGTAGTACATAGATCAGTCATCCCTTGCATGTAGTGAAAAATAGAAAATATTCACTAAAGCAAATTACAAGAGACGTAGTGATTCTGAAAATATGCAGGATTCAATGCCTCAAATTTGGCCTTACAGTGTTTTGCCTATAGACCATTTTGTTCCTATGTAGTTTGACATCATTCTTGTACAGTTTTGACAGCATTCTTATTTCCTATGTATACTTGTACAGTTTGACAGCATTCTTATTATTGCCACGGTTTGCTGCGCTCTCTTTTCTTTTTCTTTTTCTTTTTTGTCCCACAGGCCCATTGGTCTCTGTGGATGATAAAAGCCTACTTTATTCTATTATATTCTTCAAAATGTTTAAAGCATTGAATATAAAACACAAATTTTAGCCATGGATGGTATTCATTCATTTTATTAATCTCGAAACACAAATTTTAGCCACGAATGGTATTCATTCATTTTATTAATCTCGAAGACCATCATATCCGTATGAAAACATTTTGGTTCTTTTGATCTTGACCAAGAACTGGCTCAATCTGAAGCTTGACTAATTAGCCTAGGTTCATTTTATCGTTTCACAAAGTATTTCTAACATCATTGTTTCAATTTCAGTTGAGAACCCCAATGCATAATTTTAGTGGTACAGCATACAATGTTTCTATAGAATCTCAAGCCTTTTCTTGATCACCACGGTTTCAGACCTAAGAAGAAGTTTCATGCTTCAACGCATAGTAATCTAAATTATAGGTGCTTAGCATAATCTACTATGCACCTGACACTTTATACCATCAAAAACATGTTTTTTAAACAGCTAACTCAGCACTTCTTGCTTCCATACCAATCATGATCATGCTTATTCAAGTTGCAAACTGAAAGAATAGTGAGAGTTCAAATAGACATGTAATAAGCACTTTAACTGCCATTGAGTTTATCTCAAAATCAGATCTTATAGCCATATTATTCCTGGACACCATCTGCATTAATAGCAGAACAAACAAACAACACATGAGAAGTTAAATAGCATCACTATCTCACTCACATTCTGATTATATCTTCACAAACACAACACAATGTGTGCTAAAACTCTACCATTTCTTTACATTGAAACATTAACAGTAACTTATAAGATAATAATATAAATAGAAAGGATCACCAGACTAGCACATTTCCGAGCAGGAAAATTTGATTTTGGCTAAGAAATGAAATAAATGGTCTCGATAAATCATCTGGGTTGACAAAAACATACAATTAAACATATAATCGAGCCTCCACAATCATCACTTCTATTTAAAATTTCGTCTGTTCATTCAAAGCAACAAAGCTGATGGTAATGAAAACAGACTAACAAAGAAACTTAATAATTGCAACTCTATATTATCTATAGCAGTGAAAGATATTCTTAATAGCTGGCATAGAAAATATGCTGGGATAGGGAGCAAGGAAAGTAGGTTAACTTTCTGTGATATTTTCATACTAACTTGCTGATATCATTGGATCTACAAGTTTACTCAGAGCTCGTAATAGTTTAATAAATAAAAAAGCTACAACCCTATAACGGGCATATCTATCAATGACGGTATGTGCTTGTCCTCAAATAAGCAGAAAAGAATGTAATTGTTTGGCATCAATTCCAGTAACAAGGTTATATGAGGTCACTTACCAGGCTGCCACAGATTGATCAATGATGACCCTTTCCAAGAAGCCGAGCCTCTTCCTCGCGCCGGAGATGGCGAAGCTCTGTGGGCAAACCCACCAAGTAACCAGTGATTCCAACGCTCCAGAGGATATGATGGAGGGTTCAATGCTGGAGGTTCGAATATATTTGTTGTGGTACTCTTCCATCAAACGATCCCAGGTTTGGGCCAGCTTATCCTTGTGAAAATTGGTTTTGACATAATCAGGAACATCCCCAACCTTCATGTGCCGGAGGGTTCTCGCCACTTTTCACCGTGGCGGACATAGCTGATGCCTTGCACTTCGTTTGCCGGACTTGGAACCCTAAAAGAATTGGCAGTTCTGCAATTGCGGCCGGCCTATTGTTTTTGGAATTTTAGGCTATCTACAAAATTTGACGTGGAATAGGCTTTTTTTTGCCATTGGACCTTTGGTTTCAGTATATAAGAATATCATTAGGACATTCCACGCTGGAATGTAATGGAAGCCACGCTGGAATGTCCTGTAAAGGATATTGTGAAATGTCAAGCAAAAGTATGCCAGCATTGTTGAAAATTCTTGAGCCATTTTGATCAAGAATGACGAACGTCCTTGCATAAACCTATAGAATCGGTTTATCTTTGCTTGACATTGAGAACAAAATGGGATCGGCCATTTGCCGCCCCATGACCGCAGAATGTCGTGCCTCAACCGGTGATCCACGATTAAATGGAGGTCATGGGGGGCGGCAAGCATGGCTTTCCCCATTGCGTTCTCCATTACATGAAGTTTGCTTCGGTAAATTCTAGCGGTTCATTTACGTGGCTATGGCGCCCACCCCGGTGATGGTTGCTATGGTGCTCGCTCCCATCTAGGTTCTTGGATGGTAGCTTCTTGGATGGTCAGTAGAGGTTGCATTGTCATTGTATGTGTTTCCTTCTTTGTCTAAGCTTCTGGATCTTTGCAGACCAATAGCGCTATCAGTTTTCTTTAGCAATGAAGGTCGAGCTTTTGTTGTAGGCTTCTTGTTTCGGATGTTTTTCTGCTGAATCTACGTTTGTATATGCTCTTTTTCTTGCTGGATCTGTGTGTGTACATGTTCTTGAATCGCATAAGAAGGGGGTTCCTTATTCCATCTGCTGAGTAGTGGGCTCGCATTTTGATTTGGGGCAAGGGGTTTCAAGCCGCAAAGGGCGAGATAAAGAGATAAAAGATCCATGAAAGTTAAAGAGCACAAAGGGAAAGGGGGCAGTAAGTGGAATCAAGGAGCGCAAAGGGGCCTAAAGCATCAACAATATAATGCATTAATCCAACAATAACTTAACCTTATTGTAGCCTCTCAAGTTAATATAAACGACATAATCTAACCATGAATGTCTACTATATAATACAACCATTGCAACTCAATTCCAACATTCAAAATAACATAATAAAGGGCGGCTAAGCAACCATAGCATCATATTTCACAACCAATATTCCTCCTGGTTCCGAGCAAGGTCAACTCTACCGACAAAGCAAGGACATAGAGGGGGTAACCCGTGTGTACATACCCATCCACGCCACGCCCAAAGATTGGAGGACCACTTAACTGCATGATGTTGCACCACACGGTACCAACGCCCAGATGTTCAATAACCATTCACATAGCGTGCAATAGCAGCAAATCTAGACCATCACATGTGGACTCATTGAAGGTCTATATCAAAGAATTATACCATATTTAAGATTATATTACTCACTGATTCCCGGCATCACTAGAGCCATTCTCTCATGGCTTACATCAAAATTCCCATAGTTTACATTTAATGCAACAAAGAAAAATCAATTATGAGCTCATATGAATATTACTATCTCTACAATGCAACATCAACATCCATTGCTTAAAAAGAATACAACCTCCGCTAGTATCTTGTTATTGTTTTGCTAGATTAATTTCCATCAAATTATTATTTATGGGCTTAGTGGCCGGTGGCTTCCATAAGTCCTCATAGCTAGTTTAATGGTTAGGTGTGCCATTACCAATCTAATACCTCTACCATGTATTTTACCCAAAGGGTGTGTTGTAAAAGTGTCACATGTCCGAGTAGGATCTTTGCCTTGGTACGTGTTGGCGTTAAAATCTCTTCTTCTTCTTTTTCTTCTTCTTCTTTTAGTTAAATACATTAACCCAATATCCTCATTTCAAACTAATTATTATCTTTTTATTTAACCTAACCTAGTTTTAGGTTTTGAGGGTCATGAACACTTTTTGCCGTAGCCCACGATCCGGCCTCCGGACCCTCAAATCCCGCATCACGGCTCCCAAATCTCCTGAATCCCTCCGATTTTTTGCCTTCTAAAGAAGATTGAGGATCATTTCAAAATTTGTTTGCCCAAACGGAGATTTAGGCCTATTCAGATTCAATCTCCACTATATGATTATATAAAACCATAGATGATAATCAATTCAGATCATGCCTTAATCCATAAAATCTACAAACCATCATTAAAGCTCATTAAGCTTTCCCAAAACCACGCCAACCAAAACATAGGCGATCCACAAGAACTCCGGATGTAAGACTTGACCCCACCGAAATACTTTTGCTCCTTCTCCTTGGTTTAATTGATCAATGCAGTTGCAAGCATATCCTCCACAACAAAAGGCTTCTTTTCCCATAGAAAACTCCTTCCAAAAAATCTAGAATAATATTGTTTAGCTATAATTTAACAATGACTTTGCATGCATGCACACATTGCATGCACTAGAATATAATCATTTATTTCACCATTAATAATGCACTCTTATATAGTGGCAGCGTTACTTACATCTTCATGTTGGTGCTAAGTTGCTAAGTCCATTCTGTATATATTGCCTTTAGCTTTGCAAGTTCTCCTATTTAGATTTCAAATTTTCTAATTATATTAAAAGTGGTTCATGCTATTATTTTCATAAGGGAATTGTAGCCTCCATAAGTTTTTCATGTGGGTTTAGTAAAATGATTACGTCCTCTTCTTGAAGGACTTCCTAACTCAGGTTGTTATAGGTTGTACTTTCTATTTTCTACTTTAAGTGCATCAAGATAAATTTACCCTCCTTTTAAAGTATGTGCATGTTGAATCTTTTTCTATTTTACATTCTTCTTAAAGTATCTATTGTTTAAATTTGGTTTTCCCGACTATCCGAAAACTTTTTGGATTTTCTTTTAAGAATAATTTCCTAAGGTTTTAAAGTTTTAACCGCCTGAAAAAATTTCCAGAATTTCAAAAATCGAGTTTGTGCCTTTTTCTTAGAAATTTGGTTTTTTGAGCTTCAGCTATAAGCTCTATTACGATTTTCCTTTTCGATAGGTCGAAAGGGGGTTCCTTCTTCGGCATGATTTGCGCTGTTATTTGCATGAATCCGCAGGAGGGGTTTGGCTTTGAAGAATTTTTTAGGGCGCCCCATCTTCAGATTTCTTTCCCAGCGATTGGGCCTCAGGTGCCATGCCATCGTTGATGTAAAATTTGTGTTTCGTTCTTCAACATGCAATACCATGAAAAAATCGTTCCTGATTGTTTTTTAGGGTTGCACAGGGATTTTGGCAGCACTATAGGAGCGAGCTATTGGTATTCAGAAACGACTTTTATGTGAGGAGAGACCATACCGTGATTATTGGAAATTAGTTTGTGCATCTGTAAACAGCTTTTCTGTTATGTTTTACGCCATCTGTTCGACTCCATATTTCTTATCTATCTGCACAGCATCATCTGCATCGACGCTCTTCTGTTTAAGGTCCGAAATTAGTTTTAACTATTTCTGTTATTTTTTTACTTGCATACACAGACGACATGTTGGAGGTGTATATATCCATGTAGTTTAAATGCATTGAATAGGAAGGAAATTCATGATTGCTCACAATTCTGAGTCTCTTTATCAAATTAGGCACTCGTTGCATATAAGGGACCATCTGGATAGTCAGTGCAAATTTTTATTGATTAATATCCGTATCTATGATTTGCATGTAGTTTTGAAAGCTATTAAGATGCTCAAGATGTCCTTTTGTATCTATGATCTGCATGTAGTTTTGTATCTGAAAACTATTATGATGCTCAAGAATGCCAAATACGAATGTTGGATGCAGATTATCCATTTTCCTTTGGTGGTAAGAAGCTCCTTATTGTTTAGTTCATTTTGTTCGAGATGTCAATTTATTCTCAGTAATATTTTCCAGCTTAACGTCTTCTTTTTATTGCTAATAAATGGTAGGTCTTCTTGCTAGAACATCTGGCTGACATTTTGTTGGTGTTTGCAATAATTAATTACTCAAGAGCTTATATATTTTTTTTTGAGATGTGCCAAGCCAATTCTAATTGGGTTGTCTTGCACTTTATGCTGTCAGCCTTATAATATGGTAGCATTACATCTTGCACAAGCCAATTCTAATTGGGTTGTCTTGCACTTTATGCTGTCAGCCTTATAATATGGTAGCATTACATCTTGCAACAACTGTTCATAGAAAACCTCCAAATATCTTATCTGGTCTATATATTATGTTTATGTTCAGACATGATATGTTTATGTTCAGACATGGTTCCAAACATTTTTTAGGGCAACTTCTCTACCTGGAATGATCCGCCTGTACTAATACTTATGCAGTATAAGCAGGCCCACATATCAGGAAGGGTGAGTCCAGGGAGCAGCATTGTTTGTAGTAAGATGTTGAAGATGCTGATGATAAGGTGTTGGGATGCACTCGCATGTTTCATGTATCATGCATCTCTACTAATGTAAGGTCAGTAAGTCTGTTGTGTTTTCTTAATTGAAATCTACAACATATATCCTTGATCAGGTTGGCGCATGGCAGACACCCTAGAGCCATTTAATAGTGGACTGCATGTTTATAATTACAATGAGGTGTGTTCCAAAGTTGATCTCATCCTCTCTTTCTGCAGCATGCATTTGTCATCTGGTATTTCTTGATTCCAATGTGGGCGTGTAGAAGTTTGCAGTTCACTGTATGTTGTATGTTTCTCAGAGTATTCCATTACATGTTTATGAATTAGGCAATAACCAGTTTGAAACCTGTTATGGGTTGCTATTATATCAAACAACATTGTCTTTTCTAAGCTATTTAAGTAAGAGTTTCAGAAGTGGCAGAAGGATCTCCACTATGTTGCACTCACTGCATGTGGTAAGCGAATCTGAGAAGACATTTGTCTCAATCACTGGCTAAAGAAACAATATACTTTGCTGCTGCTGGATGTTTGAAGCAACTTTCTCAGAATTTACCACTCGATTCTTACAAGTTGGAAAGAGGATTACTATTTCTATTTCTCAGGATTTACTCTTCGTTATTTGAGACTGGAAACAACAATTAGAATTTCTGGTAAAATACAGTGTAATTTAACCTTGACAGTCGTTTATGTGTTCAAGCAGCTGGATGTTTGAAGCAACTTTTCTCAGGATTTACCATTCGAGTCTTACAGGTTGGAAAAAGCATTAGTATTTC
>JAJEKV010000646.1:0-126609 GCA_021234155.1 Isoetes taiwanensis
AAGCATATCTCTTCTACCCAACCACAACACCAGATATTTTATGTGATACCCTTATGTCACAAATTGCCAAAGATAACTTTTAAAGAGAGATGTTCTTAGAACTTTAGCCTAACAGACCCCTTCCTTGTCTTTCTCAGCTTGTTTCTTCTTGAATTCCTTTCCTTACTTACAATCACACTCAACTGGCCTATTAGTAATATCTTCTATGATATTGCTATTTTGGAAACACTGGCCCCATATCCGCATTAATGTTGTCCAGGTTCTGCTGAAAGCCAAAATATGATAATCAACCTATCCATTTTGAGCACCAAGGTAACCATCACATCTCATTATCTTCCATTGTCATTTCAACGAAGACAGTGGATATGAACACTCTAGCCAAACATATCAATGGGGATACCTTATGACCCTAAAGCCACCATGTTCTGCCGAGCTGATTGCTGATGCAATTGTCTTATATACATTGCTGAGCAATGTAATGTCGACATTTTGAACTCGATGCTACTCTTTGAATAACCCATTCTTCGGAGAATCCACGTCCTTGATTTGATGGGTTAGACAATAAGTGCCATCTTGTCTTAATGCATGCAAGAAACATCTCCAAAATGCAAAACGCAAGTCGAGAAACGCACCCCTAAGCAAAAATACCTACATTAAGATTTTAATCATTTATGTTGGTCAACCTATCTCATCCCAACTGAAGGTTTAATGGCCACTCTACACCCACCTTTATTCTAAGCACCCCCATACCCAAGTTTCTTCATCCCAAGACAAAAACTGAAACTTGGAAGGGACTTAGCATACACCTTTGAAACACCCAAAGAATGATCCTGGAGTCTTAATAAAGAAGCCTACAAACCCATATTTTACCTATCAGCCAGATATTGCTAGAAGTTTTTAGTTTAATTCTAAAACAATGCCCTTCAAGGTCAAACTTTAAAATTTAAAATCAATATTTACTAACAACACCAACATCATGCCAACATTCTAATCTTTAAAACATTAGCATCTTTATTAGCTTTTACAAATGTCATTTTTCACCCCTTTCTCCTACACATATATGATATTTTAAGTTGCCCCTAGGGGGCAAACCCCCTGCCTATGGCATGCTATCCACATATGCCGATGACTGACAAAACCGGCTGCTGCCTGCAAATGCTCGGTAACCACTATCCGTCGGACTTGGCTGTGGCTTCTGCACACCCCTCGACTCCCCGCCCTCCTCCGCCTTCCAAAGCAAAATGAGTGATCGATATCTTACCGGCTGATGCCCCTTGTAGCCATGAAAGAATATGACCCTATCAAAACGCAATACTTGATCTCAGATCCACCAAACGATCCACTTGGGAGGCCTATACCATCATTGAAGGGACATTGAAGCTGCCCTCCAGGTAAAATTTTCTAGCTTTTCTCAGCTCATTCAAATGCACCTTGAGCTTGGGTCAGATATGATTCGAGTCACCTGATGAAGTAGAAATGGTTCTACTATAAGATCAGAATTTGGACCAACCCAGGATTTCAGCGAGATCCAGCTGCCTAAGTTTTGCTTTCCCTGGCCTAAATGTGCTCTACAAGGCTGAGAAAGCAGCAGTTGTGCCGCAATTAAATTAAGAAAACACGTCTAAAGTGGGCAAATGTCAGAGGGCGAGACCCAAAGCTCGAGATTGGGCTGATAAAAAGGTACACTTACTGGTTCAGAGACTGTTATTCTTAAGACCTCAAAACGGGTCCTGTCCACTGTACCTGAAGCTGGCCGAAGATAAACATAAACGTTCCTAGTATGCTATTGTGCTCTGTGTAATATATTGTTGAAATGGTACGGCAGAAAGCGGGGTTAGCTGATGAACCAGCAGCATGGCCAGACCTTGTTTTGCCCCTGCTGAAGATAGATTCTATTCCCCAGAAGGCCAACCATGGCACAAAACCAAAATGCAGCCTCTAACGAAATGGAAAGATCAGACAGATTGAATGATCCTGTTAACCCAGGTAAATATTACACACTGTTTGGGCTCCATCTTTGAAACATTGAACTGCAATAAAACCAGTAAAGCACATTTGGGAATCCCTACAAGAGTTCTTTAAGAAAGTCAGATGCACCAGTCAACAGGAGGAAACTTGCAAAACATACCCCTGTCCGATTATTTTTCCATCCCAAGAAAGCCGATGCTGTGACACTTAGTATTGCCAGCAAGTATATTGTTATGAAATGCACATCGGCCAGTCAGCCAACTACACGAAATGATTAGTGGATTGCCTTTACAACCCTTGGCTGCATGGACTTTGGAGAAGATTAGTACCATCATGGGTGGACAAAGCGTAACGGAGTGGATGTAAGCCAGATCGTGCCTGCCTCACACTTCACATCAACATTTGAATACTATTCTTACTTGTACTTTCATGATCTACAGAACATCCAAGCCATGGACGATCTTGGATTTATGCTATATGTTTCATTTTGAATACTTATTTACAAAAGTTTCAACAATATGCCTACAAATATACCAATATAAACCAAACACAATAAAAGATCATGAAGGCGCACCATGAAGCATTAAAGATTATAATTGTCGTTCGGAGTATACGAATTGCTTTGTGCTGTAATACCTTCCTGATCATTTCACACAGGCCAAATGATGGCAAGAAGACTCCGAAAGAAACTCGAAATGCTGTGGTAGCTTATCAATGCATGAGCTTCAGCCATTTGGCTCTTTATGGGAGATAAGAACTAAGTTTCGGATCAGTACACTATTCCTTAGTTTCACACACATGTAAGTTACAAAGACATGTTTAATAGGCTTTGGATCTTGCAGAAATGATATGATGCCCAGACTCATGATCATTCAGAGGAGTCTAATGTCTTCTCGATCAGAGTATGACATAAGAGCCAAGTATATTGGGGTTGCAACAATCCTTTGCAGTTAAGCAAGAGATACAATATTTCACCTTGATGTGGATATTATGACTCGATTAGAGTCATTTCAGAAGGCTTATCAACTCTAAAGAACATGGCACATGATAATAATGGAGAGGTCTGCCATAGACTAGATTTTCTATATGCATCAAATGCACATGGACCTGTGGAATTGGAACCCGCAGGAATTGGACAAACAAGAACCTTTTCTATCTGAAATTGATACCAAAGTAAGCCTTCTGGCATGCGAAAGTGAATACATCGTTGGGGGATTGGGGCCCCCACAAATGTCCTTCCATTTGCATAGTTGACAAGGCAACAGCACCCAAGGAACACAAATACTAGATTGAAACACACAGTTACATTGAAAGCATAAGCCAATAATTCAGCTATTTGTTTTATGTTCTACATTCTAATGGCCAATGCCGCAGCCACCCAGTCGAATTTTGCATTGATATTATTCAGTTTCTACGCCATCCTATTAAGGGAAGTCATTTGCGCCGCGCTTGGCGCTCTCAAATTCTTCATCGCCTAGCCATTATTCCACCCTATGCAGAACCACACCAAACAGTGCACTATCAAATCTTTGCAGGTTACAAGCCAATGAAGTTTCCCAATCATTGAGCTCAACTCGAAGTTCAGATCTTTCCAGTCCGTCAGATCACAAAACATCGTGATGGTCATACTGGCTTTACAGCAAAGAAATAAAATGAAAAGCAGTTGCCTTTGTTCTGATTTCTAGCCGCTATTATTTGTCTCCATTGCCTAGAAGCACAGCTACGTTGAATATTGCATACGAAACATTTGTAGCCGCAATTCTTGCAAATGTGTCACAGCTGCATCATTGAGGCTATAAAATAAGCACCCGTTCTCTGATAACATTGGATCAATGGTTAAACGCCATAGCCTGTCACAACTGGAAATACCAAATCAATACAATCTTTTGACTTGGCTTAATAAAAATCCAATTGAAAGTCTCAAACAAATGAGAGAATTTGTCACTAGGATTGCCCATCAAAGGAAACAATTGAGGCAATCTCTCGAAAGAAATATGAAACCAGAGGCCCAATGTCAGATCTTTGAGGTGCACCTGCGTCTATTATGCTGCAATGCATTCTAGCCAAAGCTGTCTCTTGTATTTGAAATGTCACCATTGCTCACATGAGGCTATTTTATTGTCCCAAGAAATAATAGAGCCCAACAATGCAATGCATTATCCCATAGAGAATATACTTTGTCACTTAAAATTAAAACACACCTAATGCAATGAAGTTTCGGTTAGGCTACTGCTGTCTACCATGTCAAGACGTCTCTGCCATGCCATCTGCCCCTAATCAGCCATGATGGTCCTTCACAGCCACCCACTCTCACGATGGCCGGCTTGTAGCCCACATTTGCTTGGCAAGTAACATGCCTGTTAGCCTTTCTTCTTGTCAAAGATCCTGCCCGCCTTTATTCTTCCTAGACTCCATTCCTTTGAAGCTTTATTTTTTCTTTGAATCCAAGAAATCTCAATTCAGGAAGGAAGATATAGTTTAATTACTTTGTTAATTTGTGTTTGAAGCTAAGTACCTATGGATGGCCATCCTACGGACGCAAGAAAAGTTACACCAAAACTTGCCCAAAGCACTCAGACCCATAGAGTCAGCAAGAGTAAGTTATACCTTTTGAACTTGCTCAAGGCGGGGGCGCAATCAGGACCCGGCGCCTGCGATAAATGCATGCAGTCCATGTGGTATATAGTTACGCCATCGCACCGCCAGAAAACAAGAACTACATCGCATGCCAAAAAGTTTAACTTCTGACCTTATGCCAAAAAGTTTCAACCGCTTGGTCGCTTCTTTAATCAAGTACCTTTTTTAGCCCATCCATCCTAATCCATCCCGAGACCAGAGCCACTATTTTGATGTATAGCTTTGTTGTGACTGCTGGATATACCCGCAAGATACGATAAATATTATAGCCTATCAACGCGATAGATGGCCAATCAAGGGGCATGTTGACCCAGGGGCCACACAATGGATTTATCAGCTATGCTAAATTAATTTAAGGGATAATTACCAAATACGCGGTTATTAAGACACCCGATGCGTTTATTTATACAACCTGGGTACAGTAGCATGTGGTTTCTAAACCAAGCTACCAAAGGCAGCCGGGCTACCCCCATCTCACCCCCAATTTAATCTAACCAAAGACCGCAGCACTGTGAGCCCACTTTGCCTAACTCTCCACCCGACACCCTTAACCGCTGTCGCCACCCTCTAATAGCAAAGACTATGGAAGTACCCTCTATTAAATCTGGCCGAAATGTAAACACCCGCCTTGCAGCTTAACTTGCAAAATTGTGGAATAATACTTTGGTGTTCTCTTTTGCCTTACTAGCTTTGGTTCAGATTAACCCTCTTTGGTAAATCTGAAACAGCTTTGTTCAATTAAGTGAACAGATGCTCTCCATATGGAATGTCGCATGTCTCAAGAGCTAGCCCGTGAGGCTCTCAAAGAAGTCGCAAGTAAGTGGGTAGAGGCTTCCTCTCGAAGCTCAAGCGAGAATGCCTTAGTACTTCCTATGTCTTACCAGTTTCGCCTGCAATGCCATCTGCACGGCCAAGTGATGCCAACCAGCTTAGGCACCCTACAAGGACATGCAGTGATTTAGAGGGTGGGGTCTTAGACCGCAGGTATGAACAGTCTCGAGAAGCTCATTGAAATGTTATTGTTTCTTGGAGGATACGCTCAATACAATGTGTTTGGAAGCACCTATCGGCTTTTCAAATGGTATGCAATTGAATGCACAAACTCTTACGCTACCTTTGTTTGCATTCAGCGTCGTAATACAAGATCACGAGAAACAAAAGCAAAGAAATACATGTGAAGGTTGTTCATAAGGGCCCATGGCACATTGTTGCTGCCAACAGCTGATATGTAGCGTTAAATGTGGCCATATCTACCCTTATCTTTCAACACAGCATTATTGGATCAAACATAGTAACGGACTTTTATTTCATGACAACATAGGATTAGCCATGAAGCATTGGAGTGTTATGCTGTGATGCAACAGATGGTTTAAGCAAGAAACGCATTTATTACACAAAAGAAAAACATGAATGAAACAGTGAAACTACGATCTTGTTATAACCGCCAAAAGTATCATGGCATGTTTTCTCACCGCCTATTTGCTTAAAACAATTATACCCGGCACTCAACTTATTAAAGTCGAAAACATTCACTATTGATCTTAGAAAGATTGAGATTTACTTTGCCCGTGCAAGTTATTTGAACTCTACATGACTTGCTCAAGGCACATATTTATGTTTCCTATACAACTTGTACCACAATTCTTTATATGCAACCTCTTTCTTTTATACCCTTCCGGTATATGTTTCCTGACCATAACACATTAACATCAAGGGGATTAACATGAAAGATCGGGCTACTTCGGGTTTAGACACACCACCTGTGTATCTTCACAAATACGTAAGATTTTGCTCGGCTGGTCTAGTAGATCATTAATCACCGCGGAAGGTGTAAATGAACACCGTGGTGGAGCCAACAAAGGTGAAATATCACAAGATATTGGTGTTGTCCTACTGCTATAGATTTTCTGCTGCAAGACACCCGCAATAAAATATTCTCTCGCTCAAATCATTTGTATTACTTACAACTATAACCTTTAAAAAATTATTTGCGCATCACAAGTACCTCTTGTATTAGGCCACACATCTTTCACACCGTGATATAGGCCCTGCACTGATCAAGAACGCTCTATGAAGTGATAGATAGGTAAGGAATCCCCTGCCGTTGTTCCCCGAATCTGTCACAGCCATTTAGTATGTTTACCAATCCTGAAGTTATGGCTATATAAGCCGGGCGATCCTATAAATTAAGTGCTAGTGGTGAGGGGCCCACGCGTTTGTATATTACAGCGAAGTAATTTCAAGGTTTTTCCACAAGCTTCACCCCGGTGGAGGGCGCTCGGTGGCGGTGCGGCAGCGGAGTATTAGGGCCCTGACACAAGGGCGACAAGCAACGCCAAGTCCGTGGCGATGGCGGCGCTGCTCGGGCGTCGAAAGCTACCAAGGCAAGGAAATAAATAAATAAAGAAATTTTAAACGCCCATACCTCTTTTGAAATTTTTAAATTTTCCTAAAGCACTTTAAATTCTTTTATTATTATAAAATAATTATACGGGCGGAAATACGCTGAGGTATACGGCCGGGCGCTGGCCGGATGGCATGTTCTTCGACCGGGGTCGCTAAAAGCAAGCGCCACTCTCGGGCGGGCCGCTGACTGCTGACGGCCGGGCGCCATCGCATTTTCGCTCTTCTACCGGACTCCAAGACTACAAAAGTAAGCGCTGTAGGTTAGTTTCGGCCGCCTTAATTACTTTTTCACTGGAGACGACCAAGGTTTAGGGGTAATTTGAGTGGTGTCCTGATCCAATGGACGCATCTTCTCCGGGCCATTTGAGCTACCCTCTAACATTTAAGCAATTTTTCCAATTCTTGGGCTCTCCTGGGCCGCCTCTATCCTTCTTAAAGC
Source organism: Isoetes taiwanensis (assembly GCA_021234155.1). Classification (NCBI taxonomy): domain Eukaryota; kingdom Viridiplantae; phylum Streptophyta; class Lycopodiopsida; order Isoetales; family Isoetaceae; genus Isoetes; species Isoetes taiwanensis. The sequence continues at coordinate 7,451 of JAJEKV010000646.1, forward strand.
TACAATTTCCTAGTTTAATCCCAACATCTAACCAAACACTCCAAAAGAGGCATTCTAAATGTTGTATTAACTTAGCTCTCCTCCCAACTACCGTATACGAAGTTAGTGTTTCATTGCTATGATTTTGAGCAACCTAAATCACGCCTCGATAATTAATTGTATTGCTCTACATAATACCCCGGTCGATATACATATACGGGACTTTTCCCCTCCCATGGCGCAATCTGGCCGCTCTTAACCCGCTTCCACGTGAGACGCTTTGAGGAGTTGACACTTGAGGGGTCATTCGCCCAGGCCATGTATGTTTCTACGGAAACATGAATACAAGCAACAGTACACAAAGATAAATTATATGGCAAATAGCCACCACCTGGCGGCCTCATCCATCCGATACCAACAACAGCAATATGCATCTAAACCAGAGTAACACCCAAAAGCCTGTGTTCACTTTGGCCAGACTTAGTGGGGGAGCGATCACGGCCGGGTTCAAAGAGATCACAATTCAATCCCGGCATGGCGCTGGCTGGCATAGAAATACCTGGCTAGGGTTGTCCACCCATCCCCGCCTCTCCCGCGCACACTTTGCGTATGGGTCGATTCACGCTTTATACGCCATAGCCCTTCCCTAGGACGTTGGTAGACTGTATCACCTTGAGTCACCGTGCTCCATGACACCGGTTCAAGGAGGCGTCGGGAAGCGCCCCTTCCAGATCGGGCCAGTAATTCCATGGTGAGCTGTGAGAATACGCGTCGCATCACCCCATCCAATTCAATGCATCACCAATCTACTAAAGTGCATGGTGCCCCATACTCGTCACACCATCACACCTGGGAGGTCACCCACACCGCCCTCTACGCGGACTGGCCATCGCCCAAATGCATCAGGAGTCTCTGTATCTTGTATGCTCAGACAAGACCCCACCCTCATCTTACCATCACCCTTTGTCTGTAAGTGCTTCTACCATAGCATCTGGTGACCCTGCGGCTCTTGTGCACAGCTCTAAAACCTCAGTAGGGTATTATAGGAAGTATTTGTATGTATTTCATACTTGAGTCGTGAGGCCCTACCCCTTTTTAAACCTTTGTCATCGTGGGAAACCATCAACTAATCTCCATAGAGACATCGACTATCTTATAAATGCAGCATCATTCATAATTGAACAATATTCTAGTTACCAAAGAAGGGTTAATCCTCGGAATCCTGCAAGCTAGTCGCATAAGAACACCCAAAGTATTATTCTACAATTGTGTTAAGCTACCATCACTGTTTCAAGTAGAGCTGCTGTCAGTGCTTCCTGGTTAGGCCGATTGGGGTGGCAAAGAATCTAAGCAAAGGGTGTCTGGCGACATGTAGGTTCAAGAACTGGCTCGAAAGTTTAGCCGCTCGAGCTGGTTATGAAATTGGGGTGAGATGGGGAGCGTAGTCACACTATTTTATGTCGTAAGTTTTAAGCATAATATCTACCTCTGTAGTTATAGTGATAGCAACATTGCATGTACCAACTTATATTGATTTTCCATCTCAAGGAATGTGCAAGTAGTGTGTTGTTTAACTATGGCCAATTTAGGTCGCAGATGGTTTATTTGCACGCATCTCATTTGCAATGCCCAAAGTGTCATGGGATGGTCTTATTAGGATTTCAAAGGTTTTGATTCTAATACGCGAAGTTATTTAAGTCTTGTAGTACATTAAATCAAGCCAAAGAGGAAACAATGGGACCCTCCCCGTAGCCAAATAATGTGTTGCAAGAAGAAATTGCCTTAGAAGCTCGAATCGTGGTGTTGCTTATTGATAGAAATAATTGATAAAGTGTAACAGTACAACAGAATCGGATAGAAGCGTCACCGAGAAATGTTTTTACGTATGTTAGAAAACCAAAGATGATGGACTTATTCACAGATGGTCAAATAATTGAACCGGGTTCATCGGAATTTGAAACAATAATCATGCATTGATGGGAGGTTGGTTAAACCTACAACTCTTTTTAAGAGTAGTAGTATGTCAGTTTTTTTAAGGCAGATGAGTCTCTTACAGTGTCTTACAAGATTGGTTCAATTGGCTGAAGGTAATAGCAAAGACCCCCTCGTACCCAAATTTTGACAAAAGTTTGGGTAACATTCTTTTGCAGATCACATCACAAAGCTTGGGATATCAACCGAACTTGCCAAGAAGGAGTATGGAGATAAGTGTCTTATATGAAAAGGGGTAAAGCTTGGTTCCATGTACATAGAATAAATTACATTATAAATATACATTTGAGAATTCCTCCTGACCGATGGTGTGGAACTGCTGCGTGCCAGAGACTTTAAAACAACTTCTTCAATGTTAGGAGGACTTGATATAAGGCCCTCGCTTGCTGCATGGGATTCAGGAGTGAAAAACCACCATACTAGATCCAAAGATGTTATCAGATTTGAATTTAACAAAACCTACTGGACCTAGAATCCACCATTTATTTACTATTTTCGCTGAATGCCCTACAATGTGAACATTTTGGCAAAAGGGCATAATGAAGTGCACTTTGGATGTCATGTGCATCATTTGAAATGTAATTTCTATAATGTACTGAGGTGTGGTATATCAACGCGACCCCCGCATCTACGGCTGCAGGCTTTATTGCTATTTTGCTTGCGTGATGCCAAAGCAACAAGGGTTTGAGCAGAGGATGCCGCTAGCCAAACCGTACTCACTCACCAACTATTATAACTTATTTGATTTGGGATACAACATTCTTGTATGTCGAGCACTAAATATAATTAACGACCAATTTGTAGCCTAAGTAAAGACGAATCGTGAAAATGATGTTGTTAAGTTGCCGCCCAATCCCTTTGTAAATGTAGACAAGTGATACTCCCAGCAAAAGATAAACAAAAGTGCTTGTTTCTGCACACCTTGCAGTAAAATGCAAGCGTGGGTATGTGAAAGCAATCTTCTATGTTACATGGTATAAATGTGAAACAAATTTCCTAGAAACGTCGGTCAGCATCACCATTTAATTTATCAAACAAATTTAGCTGCTAAGACATCTTACGATAGTTGTTTAGATGTTATTTCAACAAGGAAACAATAAAGAACTCTCTGTGGTTTTGTATAATAGTTGTTTAGATGTTATTTCACGGAACAATAAAGAATCTTTCTCACAAATATCTTTTTCTATACCTTTTTAGTCCTTGCTTAGTTCTTGTCGTGGGTTTTCAAAAAAATGGCAACCAATAACTATTCCTTTTTCTTAGTACAATAATTATTCCTTTTCTTAGTACAATAGATTTATCTATCCAAATTTAAGCTTAATTTACAAAATGTTAAGTTAGATATATTGAGGAATAGATCAAATGCAATTTAACAATGCAAGATATATTGGGAATAAACCAAAAAATGCACTTCAACGTAATATTGAGATATTTTGGGAAACAAAACAAGAAACTTATTATCAAAGAAAAATTTTTTTTTCGGCAATGGGATATGAAGCGGTATGGGCAATTTCCAAATAGGACATTAAATGATGCGCAATGGAGATTAGTATTAAAAGACTATAGGGTAACAATAAACTGCCAAAGATACTCTCTAGTAGTAGTTATTGACCGTAAACACTCCAATAAGGCAACTAGGAGTGGAAAGGGCACCCCACAATTAGCATTATTCTGAGACTTGATCCGTCGATTCCCCTCTCATTGACCACACAAGCCACCTACAAAATCAAAAGAGCGGGATACAAAATGATTGGACATTAATTGTCACTGCGTCGGTTTTAATGCAGGGCTCGAGGAATGGATTCTAAATATAGTAACCGCTACTTACCCTCTTTGATGACATATGCATAGCATATACCACAATCCAGACTCGAAGGTCCTCATGTGCACTATTTCTCCTCGCATAAAGAATGCGGATACATCCAATTTTTCAGAATCTTACTTGGTATTCTAAACCACATACCACTTTCGATATTTTCATTGAGCTTCTTCCCAAGGTGCTACAGACACATCTCACCCAAGAAATCTACATATCTCAATTAGAAAGAGAAACAAGTCTTAGATATCCAAAAAGAAATTCGTGAGAAGTGTTCAATGAATTTCTATATGTGATATTGCAATATATACATAATCGGTAACGACCAGGGAGATAAAGGATCAATTGTTATTGATAACGAAAGCAGCGGCAACCCGATAACTTGAGCATCCATGTCACAACAAACATCGGAACGTCAAAATGGCTTTGCCTTGCTTAACGAGCGACCATCGTCAAACAATCTACAACTAAAAGGAAGGTGGCGGACACTCCCCTACATGGAAGGGCCAATCAACTCAATTGTCGTGACCCTATGTGAATCCTCCACTTAAGTCAAAGAAAGCGTGCAATAGGTGCATCTAAATAGCAAAACATTATAATTTTTTAGAAAGGCCATGAGGAAGTTTACCATATCTATGTCTAATGGGATTGCTTAATCACGATGAAGTTATCGGTACTTTCTCTTCTGTTTTCTTCTTTAGTTATATGAATTAACCTCACAAGTTGTGAAATCTGCGAACTTCTAGGCTATGAAAATGAATCCCTATGTTTGTAGCATTCGGAAGGCTCGATATTAAACAAATAAGATCCATTACGAAACAACAAAACCAAAACATGCAAATACATTCTCGGATCACGAGGTAAACCGTTCGGTGCCAAACACCTTATTTTCAACGCTTTTTTTTATACCTCACTTTTTCTTTTCACCCATATTTAAATTCTGAAATTTGGTACACAACTTTGAGAAGGAGATTCTGTTGTACCACTTGGACTCTTTGTTTCGGGAAGAAGCTGCCATAGCCATAGCTCCGGTGAAATTGACTCCCAAAGTGATTTCAAAGCATTTGAGTCTTGCGCGATGCGTAAGAGCAAGGAAACTTGGAAATCTACAGACCTTCTTTCTTGCAAAGCCATCCCCGTTTCTTGCTACAAAGCTGCGAATTCAACGAGCACGAGCTTGCATCAGAAATGGATCTACAAGAAAACAATGAGCTAATCCTTCCATGCCGTTCAAGAACGGTAGATAAAAGCGGCTCGAGTTCCAGATTTTTAACTTCTCCCTCATCCGCCATGGCCAGAACTTCTAATTCCGGCAATAATGGAGCATTAAAAGCAACAGCGGTAGCAGTAGGCCGATTCTCACCGAGATATAGCACATCAGCAGCTTGTTCACCCCATCGGCAGCTCCTCAAGCTTCGTCCACCATAGCTTGCGAATTTGAAGCAGGCCGACGCGCTTTAAGGTAAGCTCAGCTTCAGAGTTTATATTGCAGTTAATAACCTACAATTTTGAGGCGAGTTTATGGCAAGCAATCTTGTAGAGGTGAATCTGGCATGGCATTTCTCCATCATTAGAAGAGTCCAACGAAGCTTTTCCAAATGAGCCATATTTAGGAAGATCAAAAGCGGCGACAGAAGAAGAAAATGGAATGATGTTTGGAGCTGTTGGCTATGGGCCGGGCACTAGTCCAGATAGTTAAAAGAAGGGGCGGAGTTACGCAAAGCAAAATGTAAAGAAAAGGGCGGACGGCGGCATTGTAAGAAGCCGGTGGCGGGCCCACCTAAATCAATTCCATCGATTACTATTTCAGCTTGGTATCACTTTCTAGGTATGGTCACTACTACCGACCTACCATACCTCAGGGTACCAAACGCCACTTCAAGGCCACCACGCCCCCGACAAGAGCACTGTGTGTCGCGGGATTTCGTACGAGAGGCCATGGATCCTGAAATATAAGCAACAATATCGCCAAGACATGGGAACCTCCCCAACATGCTCTATTCCGAGGCATGATTCATCAATGGGAATGGAATTTGCGCCGCGAAATTCCGCCTACAATGCATGTAGATGAGATGGGTAATCGGGCAGGATTAGCAAGGAACAAGTAAAATTCGCCATCGACGGGCAGCTCGCTTTGTTACTGGCTTCGATCCTCGCTGCCGCCGGCGAGGGGAGACCAATGGTGTCTACTTCAGAGCTCACTGTGGATCGAGAAGGCGCCGCCAGGGTGCAAAAGCGGTGGCCGTAAGAATATCCAACAAGCGAAGCCGCGCCTAGAACAAAAGAAGCCTCCTGGACTAGCGGATCCGGGTGCTACAATGACGAGGGAAGCCAACAAGAAGAGGCTAATGGACGGAGGGAGCGGATGCTAGGCGGCTCTTGATGAGGTGAGTGAACATGGTATTTCTAGAGAAGCTTTCTAGGCGATCTGTATCCCGGAATCATCCATCCAGGGGACTGGTTGTATGACCTAATTTCCCACAAGGCAGATGAGACATCCACAGATCTTAACACCATCCCAAGAAAAGGAACTTGTGGATTGGGCCATAGAGAGGGCGTACGAGGAGGATGGGCATGACCTTGTCCCCTGGTCCAAGGAGGCGCAAAAGAATATGGCGGCGAACAATCCAAATTTCTAACCGAAGGGGTTCTGTGTGGAAAGTGGTGGAAATTATTCAAGCGGCCATCCCGAGATCTCCCTTAGAGTGCAAAGACTCTAGATGTCTCACGTGCGGGGCTATGAACCAAGAAAAAACTTGGATAGGTTCTACTCAGGCCTTAAAGAAATATATGATGAGTATAACTTCCCTCCTTCAAGGATCTGGGAATGCGATGGGACAGGATCCAATTTGGGAAAGTAAAGGGCTAAAGATAATTGCAAGGAAAAGGTGAGAATAGGGTTAGTGAGGTGGTGATGAATACAGGGGAATGGGTTACAATCTTAGTGTGTGTAAATGAAGGTTTAGAATACCGGTATGTACATTTTTCAAGGAACTAGGATGAGGGGGACAAAGATATCCGGGTGTGAAGAGGGGCAATTCAGTCATCCGGCGTTGTTAGCTTGTGTTGAAATATGGGGTTCTTGGCATGCACCTTGCCGGCCGGACCATGGTGCCGGATGCAACAAGGCTGCCACAAATGCTCAAGAATGACAAAACAAAGGGGAGGAAACCCAAGAACACAAGCAGGGGCACAAATGCCAAGAAATGAACAAAGTGGATCATATTGCCAAAATGAGGCGCTTCTCCAAAAGCGTGGTGAAACCTCCACAAAAATGAGGCGCTCCAAAAGCGTGAGCTAAAACCTTAAACAATGAGGGGGAAATGCTCTCTATATAGTGAGCAACCCTAACCCTATATGATGACAAATATGTGGCCATGTGCCACTAATATCTATGATGACATGTGGCCTATGCCACTAACGTCATGACTTAGCCAAAGAGGGCTAACACTCCCCACCAAAACCTCACTATATATGCAAACCTTTATAATATTAGGTTTGACATGTTTACAAAAACGGAGGGAAGTAACAAAATATTTGCCAAAAAAAGTCTTCTTCAAGGTGTTGGTGACGAATTAGATCAAAAAAGAATGTTGATGCCGTGTAGATCACATAGGGGCAATAAATAATGATGGCCATCCCTTATATCATGGGGAAGGCAATTGTAAACCAATAGTGGCAAAAATACAACTTAAAAATAATGATAGAGGGTCTTCTAAAAATGTAAGCAACAAAATATCAAATCCACTCGGGCGTGGACAAGCGTGTAAGGATGTATGGCGTGGGTGGGCGTGAGAAAAACTTGTAAGGGTCAAAGCGTGGCCCTTAAGTGTTGCTAAAAGTATTTCAAAGTGTGAACTGCGGGCGTGGGCCCATGCTTGGCAAGAGGGCCCTTGGTTGGAAATTGACAAAAAAGCCGCCAAAGTGTAGCTCATTGGGTGTGCGGAAAAAAGTTCTGTGAGCTATCAGGGCAAAATGTGTTAGAGTATGCACATAATAAAAAAAATAGTAAATGGTTTCGGGTCCGTGGGTTATTGTGACAAACACAAAAGCGCATTATTAACAAATATGGGTAAAAATGACTAGCGTGGCGTGCATAAGCGTCGCCACCGTGCGGAGTGGCTATGGGCAAATGATTTTCAAGCGTATGGCCGTGGGTAAGATTTCAAGTACCAAGGGCCCGTGGGTAAGAGTGGAAAATTGCAAAGTGGTCCGTCGCGGTGATGGCCCGTGGTTGAGTAGGGAAAATAAGTGTTGACCAAATAAGTTGTTCTAAGCGTCCGTGGTTGGGCGTGATGAAAGTGTTGGAGGTGGGCGTTGCATGAACTCCTCGCGGAGAAAGTGTATGCCCTAAAATGGGGTGTATCACGGGCCATAGAGTCATGGCCAAATCTTAGCGTGAACAAAAATTGCCCTAAAAATCTTTTACTCTGTTTTTACCGGGCGGCGGCTTTGCCGCAACAAGAACAAAGAAAAATGGGTTCTTAATAAGTTTGTAACCCGATTTTGTTGATGTACGCTTGAATCTGAGAGGCGGCCGGATTGGTGTCAAAATGGCCCTGCGGCCTTGAAATAGCCGAGAAGTTCGATTGTTTTTGTTTGAATCTTGGCATCCGGTTCTGAATAGCGGATTTGCTTGAAAAACATAGTGGGTGGGTCGGAGATGCAAGAATGGCGGCCGACCGAGCTATTGGGCGGTTTTGCTTGGAAGGAGTTTGATGGTAGATATTTGCATGATTACGCACAAGGGCGGCTGATTTCTTTGGAGCAACACGGTTAGTTGCTATATTTACCGGATTCGCTGCAAATGGTGGCGGATTCTTTAATGTAGACCGAGGCGGGTGGTTGGATTTGAAGGCCGTCGCCACTGCTAGTGGGATGTTTGTGCTTCTTGCTTCAACGGAAAAAAAACAACATCGAGTCTTGAAAATACTAGATCCGAGACATGAATCGGGAGGCATACCCATGTTAATCTTTGTGCTTGTTTCTTTTGTGTGCATGCGGTGTTTGTTGTTGGATATGAGTCGACTTGAAGATTTGTTTGCGGATGTTGGCAGTACCCAAAACCGGGCGTCAAATGTCTGGCGAGAGATCTTTGCTTGCTTGAAAAATAAACCGCCCCATTTTTCTTTTGTTGTGTGCTTGAGCGAGAGGAAAGGGGGCTAGCCCAAAGGTGTCGCCCTCCTAAAAAAATCCTCTGAAATGTTGTGTTGATTTGATTGTTTTGTAAAAGCTTTTTGCGGATAGATTCGACCAGAGTCTTCAGGATGTGCTTGACAGATCGATTGGAGTTGTCTTTGCAGCCTCTATAGGCTTGAATAGAGGGAATGGGGCTAGCCCAAGTGCTGGCCCTCTTGAAAAATTTAGAACAAGAACCTCCAATGCATCCGAAATTTGAGATTGTTGTGCGATGTGTTGATAATTTGTTATTTGCAAGATCTTTGAATCTAATGCCGAATCAAGCTTTCTTTGAAGATGATTGTTGAAGAGTGTTGAAAAAATTTGTAACAAGAGTAATAAGAGCCTTCGTTTGGCACGCTTCAAACAGGTGATTGTATGATAACCCATAGTTTCTTGCGATGACGTAAGACAAAGAAAAACAGAGGATATTTTTGAAATTTTAAAACAAAACAAAGAAACGCCCGGTCAGGGGCCTAAAAAAGCTTCAGAGGCAAAGAAAAAGCATGATATTTTTTGGCGCTTTTTCAAGCAAAACGTCTCATGCAAAATGGGGCTAAAAAGTTTGTGAAAACTCACTTTTTACGAAAATTTTTTCAAGAATGAAGTGTTTGTCACCACTCAAAATGCCGTAAATTAATCGTTTGGCACGCAATTGAAGAACGAGTTTTGAAACAGCTTTTGAACAAGATTGATTGGATCACCAAGCTTATCATGTTGGTTTGATTTGAAAGACAAAGGGCCTCCAGCACAATTCGCCCGGGTTGGGCAAATGAACAAAGAAGGCCTCCATACAATTCAGCCTGGTTGGGCAAAGGGAAAAGAGTTTATAGTAGTGTACACAAAGTTTTCAAAGATCAAGAACCATGAGAGCAGCAAGACAATAGGATAACCGGAAAGGATCAAGAAATTCTTGGCCGAACCCAGACATCCAAGGCCGGTGTTGAAATATGGGGTTCTTGGCATGCACCTTTTCGCGGCCAGGACCATGGGCTTCTGGATGCAACAAGGCTGCCACAAATGCTCAAGAATGACAAAACAAAGGGGAGGAAACCTCCAAGAACACAAACAGGGCACAAATGCCAAGAAATGAACAAAGTGGATCATATTGTTAAAATGAGGCTCCAAAACGTGAGTTGAAACCTTTAAACAATGAGGAAATGCCTTCTCTATATAGTGAGCAAAACCCTAACCCTATATGATGACAACATGTGGCCATGTGCCACTAACATCTATGATGACATGTGGCCTATGCCACTAACGCCTATGACTTAGCCCAAGGCCAATACTTGGATGACAACCGAACTCTTCAAGTCTTGGTTGTCTCACTCCCAATGTAGAGTGCCGGAGGAGTGTCACCCAAAAGACCACATCTAATCTTGCTTGATGGGCATGGAAGCCATGTAGAATTGATGTCATACTTGTGACCAAAGACATGGGAATACATTTTGCATTATTACACCACGCATACATCACATAGGCTGCAGAGCCATTAGATGTCTCATGCTTTGCTCCTTTCAAGGCAAAGATTCAAAAAAGATTGAGGGTCAATACATGGTAAGAAAAGGCAGATCCAACCTAAGAAGGAGGACATATAGCTGAATTGATATCCATGTCCATGGCTGCGTGGTTAAAGGGCAAGTTGGCAAATAAAAAGCCGGTTTTCATGGCTACAGGATTTGGCCATTCAATGCAACAAGGGTAGTGCCCGAAAGGAAGGCAAGCCAGACTTGTTCAAGAGGAAGTTTATGTGCAAGACCATTACCCGACGACCATTTGGAATTAATGATGGATTGGTTATCCCCATTGTGCAACCCGCAAGAAATGAGAGTGCACACATAGATGATGTTGATAGGGTTGAACCAATTGGACAACCATGTGACCAAGGGCTGAACATAGAGGGGGTTTCAACATGCAAGAAGTTGATTTGCAATGGGAGGAACATGTGCAAGCCACATGTGACCATGCAAAAATAGTTTGGAACAATGCAAAGAAGTCTTGCTCCATAGGGTGGTCATCGATCAAGCTCCGTGCCCAAGTCTTGGTCCCCAGTGTGGCAGCTGATCAACCTCCAGCCAGCAAGCATCTGTGCTGCACCAAGTCGTGGAACCCAAGATGTAATAAGGAGGAGGAGGGACATTGCACCTAATCGCATGGAAGAGTACACATTAGTAAGCAATGAATTCTCGCCGCCAAGCACTTCGTGTAAAAAGCAAGAAGAGAGGAGGCCGAGAGACTTAAGGTCCAAAGAACCGCCCTTAAGAAAGTGGAGGCAGCCTGTGAGGAGGGCCGAGAAGGATAGCCAAAGAAGCGAGCCGCCGCAAATAGGTTAGAGAGGGAAAGTAGGAAGCAAGGGTGAGGCTTTGGAGCGTGAGAGCACCAGGAGGGAAATTTGAGGGCATTTATGTATCAAAGCAGGCAATCCAGGTGAGAGCCATCTTTGGTACGCCAGGCCATTGAATGAGGCAAAGCAAGGCCGTGAGGTTGGCTGCAATGAAAAGGATGAGAGAAAGGCAAGGGGTAAAGGCGAGTCATTAGGGAGGATGACAATTGGGAGACTTGTGTGCCCAGCTGACCCAAAATGACGAGGTGGGGGTCATCCAAGCAATTGAGAGCAAAAGTGTGTGTTGAACACCCTAGTAGCTCCCTCGAGCAATGCACTGGACATAGGTTGCAAAGCCAGAAGACACCCACATATGTGAGGAGATGGGGTGCATCCTTAATCAATTAGCATAGAGGGTCTGCGATCCCTTGGTCGCCTACACCCAACAAGGTCAAGAATATCCGCCTTTTCACCTTGAAGAGATGGGACCTTGCCACCAAACAAAGAACATTCAACTTTAGCTAATTCTTTTGAGATGGATACACAAGGTTGGATAGATTATGCGGCAGCAGCAAACACGGACCGTAAAATGATGAAGCCGTAACAATTGACAAGGCCGACACATTCGAGAAATGGGAGATTGAGTTGATGCCGGCTCTTGCCTACAAAGCAAGGGGGGCATGGACGAGGGCTTTAGAGCATAAAGGACCGCGTGCATGCGCAGAGGAATTCATTGCTGCAATGTTCTGTTCAATCTACATGCACAACTACATGGGACAACTACATGGATCAGAACCTTAATGGATACCACCTTGACGACGGATTCTACGGAGTGAAAGTGCTCTGAGCTTGACGACGATTCGCATGGACCGGGTGTGCTCACTGGCTGGGATGACCACTAGAATGCAAGGCCAACACTTTTTATACCCGGAATTCGAGATGATGAGGGCTCAACCCCATTTGTGCGAGGCATTAGAAGTCGGGACCTTTCAAATCGCCGCAGAAGCCGATTAGGGGGTAGACGAAACGCTTCGAGGAGATATTGCTTTGGCAAACCCCAGATAGGGCCAAATTGGGTCGTATAATGATGGTCCCCGCATCCTCGATGAGCGTCCGCTGGGTCATGATGGAGGCTCCGCCGCTACATCACAGATCCGCCGCGGAGGCCTACACAGTGAGGTGCCATCACGACGCGGGGTAGGGTTAGGCACGCTGGACTGACCGCTGGGACGCTGAATAGGGTTAAGCCCCACGCGCTCTGGATGCCATAATGGCAGATCAGGATCGCTGGCCGCTGGATAGATATTACCTGTGGGCAGGGGCCGCTGGGGGGCGTGAGCGGGTCGATTCTCGGCGTAAGTGGTTGGGTATACCGCGATGGGGGGCACTTGACCCCTAACTTTGGAGGCCCATAACTTGCTATGATGGGTAGATAATTTGCTTACAATTTTTTGATAAACTTGTAGGGTATCGATTAGGTATCCAATGGTACCGGATTGCCCAATTGGACAATTTTTTGGCATATTAATGGCAAGGCCTCTTATTCAAGGCTACGAAACCCTCGCAGCAGAACCACACCTCCTAAGCCGCTTTATAAGTTCCTTTACTATTTTTTCAGCCTTTGGCTTCTCAACCGAGGAGTCGAAAATCTTATACAATGGCTATGGCCATGTCGCCCCTCTAAACATGCCGTAAGATGTCAAGGAAGCTCCATCAAGTTGTGGGTAAATCTATGGAGGCCGCCTCTATCATTCCACCGGGCCAGTGCTTGCCCCTCATATCTCTTGATCTACTTGTGGCTCACCATATTTTATTCAAGGTTTAATTAGGGAAGTAGGCGGCTCCAAGAATCAAGGAAAATTTGGATGGAGATCGCCCATAGCCAAATTTCAAGATAGGAAGTATTTCATTCGACTTGGTAGTAGAATGGTATATAATTTAGTTATTAAATTGATTTATGTTTAGTGTAATTGATTATTAGTCATGATTGATTATTATTGATGATTAATATTTATTTGTAATTATTATATTTATTATTATTTAAAATTATTATGAGTTTCAATGGGTGTCGCCCCATCTCCCTTTGCCCCTCCTCCTCTTCCCCCATGGCTTGCCCTCCCCTCCCATCTCCCCTCCTCCCACCCCCCTCCTCCCCCTCCTCCCCATGGCTTGTCCCTCCCTCTCCCTTCTCTGCCTCTCCTACCTCTCCCCCTCCCCTTTGTCAGTCCCAGGTGCTCCTTTGCCTCCGTCCCTCTGTCCCTCCCTCCCTTCCATCTCCCCTTCCTTCCTACCATTCTTTCTCCACCATCTCCTTCTTTTTCAGGATTGTTGTTTGTAAATGTTATTGTTGTTTTATTAAGAAAAAAATCTATTCAAGCATTCAATTCAACTTTTTTTTTTTTAGTATGAGTTCCATATTCAGCCTGAGACCCAAACGTCAGGATCTGACCCACTTTAATTAAAGGTATTTATTTATGTATAGGTTGTGGCCAGCATTCTTTTAGCTATAGGGTGGTGTCGAGGTGATGAGGGCACCATCATTGCGTTCTTGTTTATTGTGATTACCCTCCTGAACAATAATGCTACTTGAAGAATATTAATGACCTTTGAAAATTCTTTGCTTCTTTTATTGTGTTTTCTTCTACAGGTTGGATGCTTCATTGCAATATTGCGTGGAGCATCAGGTATGTCACACGTAATGGTCCGATCCAGGTTCAAATCTTGGAGAATTCCATTGTTTCTAAAATATCAACTTCTAATATACAATCCCCCTTTTTTTTTCTTTTTTTTTTCTTTTGAAGGACGAATAAAAAGTTTATTAATCATCTAGAATATGTACAAAATGAATATCTTTCATATAGTTGTGTAAGCACAAGAGGGTGCCGCTAGAACACGAGCCTACGACACAATGTACTTACTCCATATTAGATAAGGAAAAGGAGATACGGCTCCGCCTAAGGATCTAACTGCATTGGACTTGTAATGAAATCGAATTAGACGTGACTACTAGAATCTCAGGAGAGTTTGAAGTTGTATCCTGGGCCTACGGAAAGGTAGTATTGTCTTCAGCTAAATCAGCCCACTGAAGTGGAGCAAAGCGACCATATGCAACAGGAGAAGTAGAATCGTGTAGAACAAGTGCTGAGGAGAGCTGAGATGCAGAGGTGTTAGAACCCTTAGCTGACTTTCAAGGTTGACGAGGTGGATGTTTGGGTGGAGGGTGGGCACCACGGCGATCAATGTCCATGTACTGCCATAAGCCTCTTCAACTTGCTCTTGCGACCTCTGAATCTCATCCAACCTTTGCCTCTGTTGATCCACCAGCTGAGGCGTGGGACCATGTTGCGGAATCACGCAGGAGGTCACAAGGGGATGAGATACATCCATTGAAGGAGCAGAGCTAGGAGGCGCATTTGCGCGAGAGGCAAATAGAGGAGCCGGCCGGGTAAGACCTAATGCATATTGAGCAAAGAGAGGGCCTCGAGGAACATGAGGGCCAGGGCCATTCAAGAATCATAGCTTGAAAGGAAAGAATATGGGCCCACTGAACAACAACCGCTTTGGGGATGAGATCGATGAGTAGGCCGTGATATAGAAATCTTAATACCGCCATTGGTTATAGCATGTTGCAAATGAAGTCCAATATCATAAGCGTGCTTGGATCGGAATAGTACTGAGACGGGTGACCTCTCGAGAAGTCCCGGATAAGCTTTGATCTAACCACCACACTTCTATAAGTCTAGACTAGATAGCATCCTTATTGCTATCTCCACAATCAAAGTACGTGAGCTCATTCCAATAGTTCTAATTTTATATGCATGGACAAAGTATGCGTGAGCTCATTCCAATAGTTCGGAATTTTATATGGGCGGGACAATCCTTATTTTGTCTCCTATGGTTAATGGTATAATTTAGTAATTTTGAATACCATTTTGTTTTGTACAAGCATGGTATTTTTATATGCCAGGTACTAGAAGTAGGGATTGAAAGGTGATGGCCATGATTGTATATATTTTTGCATATGCTATATTATGCTCTTACCAATAGCCAAGATTGG
The DNA here is from genome assembly GCA_021234155.1 of Isoetes taiwanensis. Classification (NCBI taxonomy): domain Eukaryota; kingdom Viridiplantae; phylum Streptophyta; class Lycopodiopsida; order Isoetales; family Isoetaceae; genus Isoetes; species Isoetes taiwanensis. The sequence goes on from JAJEKV010000646.1 coordinate 22,796, forward strand.
TCTATAATGAGATTAACATAGTAACACCAATCCATTGCCTACTACGAGTTTCTTTCTGAAGGATCGAAAAAGTGGGGTTAGGATCGAGGATTACCGATTAGGTTCTTATTTTCTTGTTGATTCTTTTGCATGCCAGGAAAAAAGCTGGTAGTGAAAATAGAATCTAGATTTTTTTTCCACACTAGTCACAAAATATGACTATCATATATAATATACGACACAGATTGTGACTCTAGGGCTAAAAATGAGGCACAATAAATTTGAATTTGCTTTTTCTTTGCATGGTAGTCATGGAAAATATGACATCACTAAGGGCATTTTCACACAATTATCTTATTTTTAAGAAGTCTTTAGAAGTGCCCAATAGGTGGATGCCACTTAAGCAGAAGAGTGAAGTTGTTTTATTTATGTTCGGATAGGTTTGGTTAGGTTCGGTAAGTGAAATGGAGTCTTATTTTATACTGGAGACTTCCCCGCCCATAAAATAAGACACCACTTATTGACTAATTAGGGCCTTTTTCCCTAATCGGTCGCAAAATATGACTCTTATATATTATATATGACACCATTTGTGATTCGGGGCTAAAAAATGAGACACACAAATTTAAACTTGCTTTTCCATTGCATGATAGTCATAAAATATGACACCACTAAAATACTAGTGGAAAACCATGAAAAATCGGATTAACGCCTTATTTTTAGTTATGAATTCAAATATGTATGGGGAAATCTCCTAATAAAAATAAGACTCCATTTACAATCCAAACCTATTCGAACCTAAATAAGATATGTCTTATTTTCATAGTGAAAAAGTGATGATTTTCTTTTAGGACAATAGGTGGCCAAATATGATTTGATAAAATATGTGACTTTAGAAATAAAGCTACCGTGGAAAATAGGCCTTATATTCAAAATAATTGGTGATTTTATTTTGTGGTGGTTTTAATACTAATGTTTGTTAGATCTCATTTGCATAAGACACATTGTAGTGTGAAAACAACTTATGTTTTTTTATGTGTCTTATTTTTTTTCTTTGAGTTACAAGTGATGTCTTGTATGAAATGGGACAAGCCCCTTTTAAGACATCATTGTGGAAAACCATTAAAAATAGTTATATATTCAAATAAGACTATGTGTCTTATTTTAGGGGATCCCTGGAATAAAATAAGATCTATTTACATTGAAAGTAGTACTCAAACCTAAATAAGCTTATTTTCGCAGTAGAAAAGTAACCTTCTTTTAGGACAATAGGTGGCCAAACATATTTGACAAAATATGTGACTTTTAAAAATAAGACTACCTTAAGTAGAAAAGTAACCTTCTTTTAGGACAATAGGTGGCCAAACATATTTGACAAAATAGGTGACTTTTAAAAATAAGACTACCTTTAACATCATTTATTAAAATATGTGGCTTTAGAAATAAAAAATGGAATAGAATAGAATAGAGTTTTTTATCATCCACGGAGACCAATTGGCCTATGGGACTCAAGCAGGAGGCGCAACAAGAGTATTATTGTCCGAGTTAAAAAACCCTCCCCATGGGGAAAAACCCTAACAAGAAAAAAGGCCTTATGTAAAATCCGGTATATTTGTTTAGTGTAATAGGAAATCCCCGTCTACAGTTCGAAACATGACATCCATCGTAGACTTTACCAAAGCGTGTGTGCGGCGTGGTGGGTCATCTAAAGCCGTCCCACACACGTGTGTGCCGAAGAAAGTACCTTAGTAGGTTCTCGAGAGAGAGCCTTCGTCTTCTACATCCCCAAAAGCCCAATCTCCGATCTGGTCTCTAAAACGGAGCATTTCTTGTGCGGTGTGGCCGGAGATTGCTGCTCTTCTTGGCTTTTTTTTAGGTCATCTCAGAATTGACCCTTAACAGGTATTTATCGTTCTCTTTTTTTCAGTGATCAATCTGTAATTTGTCGTTCCAATAGATCTAAGAGATATGATCTTGATGAGCGATGCCTGTTAGCTCGTAAAATTACTATACTATTAGGGTTTCTAGTTGGCAATTAGGATATGGCGGCAACAGCTATCAATGTGATGCTTGTAATTCAAGGGAAGAAAGCTACTGCTGTTGATTTGTATAAACCCCTGAGACAGTATATAGCTCACCATTATCCGAAAGGGAGGCACAGGATAACGAGGATGACCTTCAATCCATACAACAGATGCGAAATGAATAGAGAAGGCAGCAGATTCATATGAGGTACGTCGAGATCTGCTGCAGCGGTATTTTAGGCTCTTTTGTGTAATGGAGTCGCGGTTCCCAATTTTTGAATGAGAAAGAGCATGTGAACACCGTTTCTTTCACTTGGTATGATGCATTCAAGCCGGGAAAAAAGGCTAGCCAACAAAATATACACTTTGAGAAGGCTGCAATAGCGTTTAATTTGGGAGCTGTGCAGAGCCAGATTGCCCTATCTGCAGAAAGGTCTTCAGCAAATGGTCTTAAGCAGGCATGCAATGGCTTTCAGGCTGCAGCAGGAGCATTTGCTTTTTCTCAGAGATAATGTTTCAATGAAGGCATCTGGTGGGTCTTCGACGTTGGATATCTCAGTTGAATGTGCAGGAATGCTGGAGCCGTTAATGCTTGCACAAGCACAGGAGTGCTTTTATGAGAAAGTGGTTAGTGATAGTAAGCCATCAGCATTATGTGCCAAGGTTGCAAAACAGGTTGGAATGTATTATGAAGAAGCACATGCTGCGCTTTGTGCTTCCTCCATTGAACCAACACTTTGATCCTGACGCGGACTGCTCATGTGCAGCTAAAAGCTGCCCAATTTAATGCAGAGGCATGCTACCGTGTTTCTTTAGAGCTTCATGAAAAAGAAGATATTGCCGAGGAAATAGCTCGTTTGAAGGCAGCTAGTGCAATGCTTTTTGAAGCAAAAAAGTCGGGAAAGAGTGTTGTTGGACCTCTTTTTGATGCTGTTTTGAAGCTGGAAGCTAATGTAAATCGAAATCTTGACAGGGCTATCAAGGAAAATGATAGAGTATATTTGATGAGAATTCCATCAGTGGATTCATTGAAGCCTCTGCCTGCAGCTTCTTTAGTAAAGTCGGCATCAGTTGCTGATGTTTTGGATGCTAGCAAAGAGAAAATGTTTATTGGTCTTGTACCAGACAGCAGTGCCAAGGCATTGTCAAAATACACTGAAATGCTCGATGACATTATTAGAATCCAAGCAGAAAAATTGCAACGGGAGAGCCAAAATTACTCGAAAGTGAAATTGAAAAGAAATGAACTTGCCAGATTCACTACTGGCGCTTGAAGGCTGTGCAAGTCTTCCTGATCATATCAAAGATGATGTAGAAGCTGTACAAGTGGATGGTGGCCCGTCTGGCCTTGAAGGAGAGATGAAACAGCTTAGAGATTTGAGACGTGTAAATGAGGAGTTGCTGGTTCAGACTGAAGAACTTTTGGAGAAAGAAGCAAGGGAAGATGGACAAATTCGTGTACAGTTTGGTACGCGGTGGACAAGACCTCCGTCAAATGCATTGACAAAAAGTTTGCATGACAGAGCAAATGGATTTGCTGCAAACTTGAAACAGGCCGTTGAAAGTGATGCACGCATTGAACGCACAATTAGAGACAATTATAACCTTTTGGCTATTCTGGATGCAAGGCCGGTGAGTACCCCCTTGTGGGTATTGTCTTATTCTCATTTGTCATCTTCTAAATTGTTCAAGAATGTTGTTGATGCAGATAGAATCAGCACTTCCAACGCTTGGAAGGCCTATTTTGTCATTGAATGGTAATGAAGACGCTATAGTTGGAGCATTGCGGCAGAAGCTGGTGAGTAAAATATACATGATGAATTTCTATGTATATGTATCAAGAACATTAATCAAAGTCAGATGATATGTTCAGTATTGGCCTCTTCAGGCCTAACAAAAAGCAGATAACCTGGAGAGTTCTTGTTAACCAAGTCTGACAGTCAAACCACCCCCTGCATTCCATGATGATACTTCATTAGTTAAATGCCACCATGATGATACTTCATTAGTTAAATGCCACCAATAATAATTCAAATCAAGTCGTCATTGAGTACGTAAATGGCTAGTCTGGCTTAGGCTAATTACACCAATCCCACTGCTGTGCATAGTTACCGTAAAAAGCTGTTTAACCTGCTTGTGAGTTTCTAAATAAATAAATAGACTATAAGAAGATGTGCAGGATTTTTTATTTGACATGACTGTGTAGTGGCTTCTTTGCCAACAAACCAATTTTGTCTGTTTCTAATTGCATTGGTAGCTTTTTTTCAGTGGGCCTTAGGTTGCAAAAATTCTAGTGCCTTCCTTTTCAAACAGGGCATCCGTTTAGAAACACCTGAATAAGTTCTTCCGTTATGCTATGAAAAGCTCTTGAACCTTAAATGCTAAATTTACAAGGCCAAAGCCATCAAAATTGCATCTTCCCATGGATAGATTGGCAAGAGGTGGGTTGCATGTTTCAAATCCTTATGTTTCTCTTGTTGAAGTTTAAATCCACCTTAACAGTCCTCTATTTGATGGATCGTTGCTAATCTCATGCTTAGGCAGAGTTGGATCGACTTGGGATGCAGCGGGCTGGTTTAGAAGACATGCTTAAGGATATGAAGCGTCAGGTATTTCTGTTTTGTTGGTCAATCAATAGGCTAAAGAATCAGCAAGTCACGTATTTAGCACAAGAATGCTAGTTATATCCTAGCACTTTGTACTTGATCTGGTAGTTTGGAGAAAGAGAAACACTCGGGAGTGATGATTTTACCCATAGTATGCTAATTTTGATGTGCCTCAGTAGTGAAAATAGCCTAGCTTAGGTCATCTCGGGGCTCAAAGATTGCAATGCAACAGTAGTCAGGCATGTTGGAAGGAACAGCAAACTTCTGACCAAATTCACTTTTTTTTTTCAAGTCGCCAGTACAGAAAATATACAGTCCTTTTCTTGGTTTTTTGAATCAAGATGTTAATATACCATCAAGCAGCTAATGGGAACTTTGAGGGCAGTAATAAGACATTAGAGCAAACACTCCATCCTTTTTATTTAACTTTTTTGCTTGTTGTCCAGGATAATATTCTACCAAAGTTGATGGCGACATCCGTTCATATGAGGATCTCTTTAAGTCCGAGCTTGCAAAAATATGATCCTATTTGTGCTGAGGTTGCAAGAAATGTTGAAGCACAGGAAGTGCTATTGCAGCAAATCAAGGTATGCAATAAAAATAAGATCATTGGACTGTTTGTTTTCACATATTCTTCTGTAAAAAGTAGACGTTAATGACTCTGTTTCATTCTCTTTTCTGATAATTTATACAGAACATGTCCTTAATTCCTTTCAAAAAAGCTATATAGCGAGTCTGGTTTTCCATCCATTATAAAGAACTACTATGTAGGCAAACTTTTGATGGAAAGACTTTCAGCAGAAGTTTTAGCCATATTGAACATCAAGCATTTTTTTTTCTGCAATAGCTTAATTGATTATATGTTGTAGCGTCTATCACATAGTGTAGAGTGTGGATTGATGCAGCCCTCCTTAAAAGTCTACCTAAGATGGTTTGCAAAACCTAAATTTATTATTTAACGTTTCTAATTATGGATACAGGTGAACAATGATGCATTTGCATCAACATTTAACCTGGATGATTATACAGGTTGATATTGAACTGTTGTCTTTCTAGCTAATGTCTATTGTATTTTTTCTAATTAAGTTAAATCTCAATGACATTAATGAAATCAGTTGCCCGTGAGAAAGCGTTGAAGCAGATTAATGCTGCAATTGCCAAGTACCGTGAAATCCGTGAAAATATCAATGAGGGGCTCAAGTTTTACGTGACGCTTCAGGTTCTTGTAGTCTGAACTTTATAGCTGTCACAATGAAGGGTAGATTACTGACATTATCACATTTGATCCTGCAGGATGCTATTACCAATTTAAAGCAACAATGTAGTGACTTTGTGATGACGCTGAATATTCAATCTAGAAATGATAGAAGACATTCAACAGCAGATTACTGGCTTATCTCTTGGAGATAGTGGCAGTGGGCCCTTTATCCTTCTATGGATAGCAGCAGTGGGCGTCCCTATGGCTCTGGGGATGGTGGCAATGGACGTCCTATGGCTCGGGGATAGTGGCGGTGGGCGTCCCTACCCTCCCATGCCTCAAAGGAATCCAGCCGCCCCTCAAAGCACTCCACCGCAACCAGTCGGAGCACATTATCAACATCAGACTGTTAGCACCCCATATCCCCCAAATCCAGCACTGCAGGCGCAAAATTCAATTCAGTCACAGCAACAGCATAATCCATATCCTAGTGGGTATAATAACCCGTCTCAGAACTTTCCAACACCACCATACTACGCACCTGGGCCAACCCAGCAAATGGCTCAGCACATTTATTCACAACCTCCCTATCCTGGTTGGCAAGGCCAATATTATAATAACCAACGCTCTTCAGAAAATCCTCCACCCCAATATGCTGCACAATCATACCCCCCTCCACCTTATTATGGATCTAACAGATGATGAGCCAGAATTATGTTCATGTAAATGTGGTTATTTTATTTAATATATATAAAAATGACAGGCCATCGTAAGCATTTTACTTGATTGGGTTCAGGTGTTCGTGGTGACAACCTTTTATATCTAGACATATACAATGCTTTTAGAATATTCTTAATTGATGCTTTGTCCTAAAAGTGACGCCTAGATTCTTGAGCAAAAAATTAGCATTTTTTAAAAAAATGAGGCTCTTTTTACACGGTTGGCTTAAAATACCATATATAAAGCAGTAACATTTCTGTTCTTAAAAAATAGGAAGTATTTTTTCTGGGCTGAGCACAGCCCTGAGGTTGACACGTATATTTTTTCTTCATTTTCAAAATCTTTAAAAGAAAATATTGTATGGTTTGACACGTTGCTCTGCAAGCAATCATTTTTGCACCGGCACCTCTGTTCACCCTCGATTCTCGCGATCACCGTTACGATGCAAGCAATGATCCCAAGACTCAATCCCTCGCCTAGCCTAGGCGCGGTAATGCCGCCCACATCGTTCGCCTCTTCTCCGGCTTCCTCCATGGTCGCTTCTTCCCGCGCCTTGGATCCCCAAAACACTCTTTCAATAGCTTTTCTCGGACTCGTTTAGTTTCTCGGATTGATGGTCAGGTTGCCCATCCCCCGTGCTTCTTTTGCTAGACAAAGGAAACAATTTCGTGAAGTTGCCGGGCATACCGGCGGCCGAGACTTTGAAGAAGGCGATCTCGAGTTGATTGAGCGATCGATTACTATTCGGTTCCCGACAATTGATGCAGATGGAAAAAGCTAAATCGGCCATCCGTCTTCTTCCCATGGGATGTGCTCCCATGGGCCATATCTTGTATGATGAGATTATGAGGTTTAATTCTAAAAATCCGAAATGGTTCAACGGGGATCGGTTTGTATTGTCGGTGGTCATGGGCTGCATGCTTCAATATGCATTATTACATCTCGCAGGGACAATGTCCGTGTCCCCTGTAAGTGTCACGTTTCTTGGTCATCTTTTTTTGCTCCATCAAAAGCCTAAGCCAATCTCATGCTCCCTCCCTTTCAAAATTCTCCTCTTTGACATGTTTTACGTAATTACGATGGCTACGTGAGTTGTTCATCCCATCTGCCCCATCCGATGTTATTCATAGTAATGACAATTTGCGTGACGATGGAGCTTGGATTTAATTCTGGCAGTCACCAATTAGAAGAAGAACCCAGTATTAGGGAGCTTATTAGAAGGCTTGGGGATGGCTATGAAGATGATGAGAATGCCCATTATTCTTCTATGCATGAGGATGCATTTTGTGTTAGGGGAAGGGGCGCACTAGGTCGAATTGGCACCTCATTTCGGTGAAGCGGTAATGGGCGGATCTTGTAAAAAAAAGAGCTTCTCTTTTCGAGATTAGTCGAGAATGGCTCAATGACTACTTCCCTCCTCGATTAATGCACATCAGACGATCCCTTTCTTTGTTTGAGATGGCGGGCGAGTGGAATAATCTGAGAGAAGAGAAAGAGCTTCTCGATTGGGCATTTATTCCCTCGCATTGCGGAGCTCAATTTCCCATTACGTCATTTTGGAACAAAAGGAATCATAGTTGGTGTGATCTACAACCTAACAAGGTTGAACCATGGGTGTGATTGCCGTTTGGACCAGCCTCTTCCTTGAATTACTTGAAGCTTCATCTTTGGCAAAATAAATTGAAGGTTTGTGCCTTGAAATTTCGCCCCATTTTCTCTGTTAACAAACATCAAAATCCTTCCTTTGTCTCATGTGAGCATACCACGATTAGTGCGCCTCTGCTCCAGTTATTGACTTTCTCCTTGCCCAAATGCCCCTGTTGTTGTGGAGCTTGCTTTGAGGCAGCTCGGTTGCTTAAAATCCGGGCACGAGCGACCCCATTTAAATCGGAGAAGAATCAGTGCCCATAACAGAAATTTCCATTCAAAATGGTATCCACCGTAAATGGGTTAGAAGCGCCTCCTAAATGCTCTTTTTCGGGCTTTTTGAATTACGGTGAATCAATTAGCTCTGTGGACTAATTTCAAGGCCATCATTCTAATTACTGGAAAACCCTCATTCAAAACTAGGCAATTTTGTAACAACAAAAATCCACGCCAATCAAAAATTCCTGGCGAAAATTCCTCTTGGAAGGCTTGCTCTGCTTTGCAACCTCAACTCGGCGTTAGCTCTTGACCCCCTCTGTTTTTTCCTTTTTTAGATTGGGTGGCGCCTTCATCTTTCGATACCCCTGGTAGAACCACGTGGTAAGATTGAACTAGCGGGGCGACAGAGGGGAACAAATCCGGGCCTCGTGTCTTGTGCAAGCAAAGCACGTTGGTGGACCCGATATCTGGGTGCTCACCCCTTTTTTTTTAAGGTGTTTAAACCATTTCAAGGCACATCGATTTAATTTCAATGGTTTTTCAACCATTATATGAGTAGCTTCGACATGTTTTGTTGTTGAAATCTTCTGGAAAAAGTGCCGATTAGGCTTCCTTAGCAGTAGTGGAGACCAAATTTAAGGTTGCCATAAAAATTTGAAGGTTAGAGTTCTCCAATTTAGACACTTTTAGTTCAATTTGCCAAGTCCATAGATGAGATCCTTTTGACTTAATACAAAACTCCTTTGCCACGAGTTGGGCAAAAGGATTCACATCTTTCTCTAGAGTAGTATTGGCTTTTAAGAGAGTTTCCAATTCGAGCAGTACAGGAGAAAGTGGTAGAAAAGACAGAGGTCACCTATCTGTGATGAAAACAAGGAAGAAAAACATTTCTGGAGACTTATCAAATAGAAAGTATAGATAAATCGAGACTGTAGATTTAAGAGCTCTGGTGATGATGAGGGCAGCACAGCGCTCTTGCAAGACAATATAACCTTTTTTGAGGTAACTATAATTCGAAAATCTTAAAGGCATAAACTTTCTATCTTGCATTTCAATTGCTATGTTGATGACTATTTAGTGTCTTGTTGTGAGTGGGATAACTTAATGATTTCATCCATCAAGCATAAACAAAAATGCCAAAGCCAAGTATTTGGATGGCCTTGACTTGGCATATGTCATGCTTACGCCAAGGCTTACGCTAGAAAATTATCGATTCTTTGAGAATTTATGATACAAAAAAACTAATGTTTATTATTGTTGTGTTTAGATATTGAAATGAATAGATAGAGGATGGATGCATACCTATGTTTATCCAGGTAGTGAGCGGCGAAAGTTACACAAATTTACCCTGCATAGATGAGTTGGGAAGAAAGCGTTGGCGTGAAGGCCGGGCCGCGATAAGTTTCTTGTAAGTATAAGACAGCATTTGAGGTGCCATATCATTGTTGAGACATGTCTTAGAACAATTGCTTTTCCACAGCTTCACTATAAAAAGTCACTTATCTATCATATATAACTCTCCTACAAATATGCTTTTGAGATATTCTTTTTTATCCTTCTTTCTGAAACACGTACCTTTCTAAGGGAAAAATAGGGCAAAAAAATTAAAAAAAAAGGGAAAAAAAGGGCAGGAGGGCCCTGTTCTTGCCGGGCTTGAGGAAGAGCCATGGAGGCTGTGGATGGTAAGCACTTAAGGTTTGAATAAAACAGAGGCTTAGTTTTTCTGATCAAAACAGGAAAAAAAGCACGGTTCCGAAGAGCTCAAGACCGAATCTGTTAAGAGAAACAAAAATCAGAGAAATCGGGTGTCCACACCTGGAGTTGTGAGCCTTCAAAGTAGGCCTATCACCTGACCATCTCCGTTCACCTCCTGCCCGTCTAGCATGTACCCGGATTTTTAGTTCATTTTTCATGAAGAGGCACGATTCCAAGGCTTCTGGGTGCACGGTTCCAGGGCTTCTGTGAGCGGAAGCTGGTACCAAAACTATGGCGGAAGCTAGGCAAAGGCACGGAAGCTCCGTCGATGCTAAATTCTTGTATACATATAAAGTTATGAGATACAACAAAAAGCATCCACTTGGTCCCTCTCCAGAAGCCTCATCACTGGACTCTTCATCCGTCTGAGGGGCCCATAGTTCTTGTTGTTCAAAATATAATTGTCTAAATAGATTGGTAACCATTGTAACTCAGTCCTTAGACATCATTTTGAGTTCTCTATGAAACATATGAACTACCACCACACAAAAGAGACAAGGTGTAATATGATAGTTGTGCCATCTCTATCAAACAACAACAATTAAACATTGGAATTGGTCCAAGGAGTTCAGTGGGGGATAAAATAATAGGAGTATCTAGACGTACCAATTTTGTAGTAAAAGTTACTACAACCACTATATGGAAGTCATGTTCTCAGTCTTACGTCCTCTCAGGATACAACTTCCATGCATAACTAATTTAAGTTTGTGAGGAAGAATAGGAGTTAGACAGGCACCTGTCCAGCAAGCATTCTTGCTGCTGCTGCAGATGACATGCATGCGGCATAGGTTCAGACCATCCCATCCCTCTAGCAATTCATAAGGGGTCCAAGTGTAGGTGACCTGGCTTGCCTCAGTCTAGGTCTTACAAAGTGCAAATTCACATGCCTAACCATCTGGTTTAAAGCTCTCTCCCGGGGCAATGACACTAAGGAGACACATCCTTCACTTACATGCATTAAGACAAGATGGCACACCCCTTGTGCTCGTCTAACCATCTGGCCAAGGATGTGGATTCTCCGAAGATTTTTTTTTTTTTGATGAACGTGGACCTTTATTACTCAAAAGAATACAAAGTGTACATGGGGGACTCAAAACCCAGTGGAGAAGATATCCACTAGAGCAACACTACCCACCACATACATAACATAGAAAAGCAGGGAACAAGATCACCATGAGCACAACTGTTTGCTATGCGTAGGTATGAATCTGAAGATATTGCTCCCAAATGACACTTTTGATGTCATCCTTTAAGGAAGAACACTTGTATGCCTTCACAATGCGACTACGGGCATCGCTAAGCACTTGCGTATCTGAAAAGAGCTGTTCCTTGAAGATGAGGAGATTTCGTCTCTTCCAGATGGACCAGATGATCCAAACAGATGCTAAGTGGAAAGCCCTCTTTGCCAATTTGTCCCAAGAACTAGGATAGACTGACAATAGGACCTGCTGACTATTCAAGTCACAATGGAAAAGACTCAGAAGCTGATATGGCACTAGCTTGGGGGCGTGGCTCAGAGAAGGATTTGCAGAAACAAACACAGAGGCAAGGGTCTTTTATTAACTTTGATTGTATAGCCTTAGGCGTTTTAAATTACAACTTTTAACAAAGGAACCATTGAAATAATTAATATATTGAAAAGCTAAGTGTTAATAAAAACAAAACGGCCGCTACAGTTGTAACGACCAACAGCAGTTGGAATTAGTGGAACCGAAATAACCGCCTAAGTAAACAAATAACGGACTATGTAAATGAACGAAAATAAAAAAATGACCCTTTTTGTTATAATAGAAAAAAGGTTGGAATGAATCCGGAATCGACTCGAACCAAGCAGAACAGCGGAATTAGCTTCGGGGCCATCGTAGCAGACCGAATTGTGAAAAAGGTCGGCCGGATTTTAGCTTAAAAAGGAAAAAGGTAAATCCGGATATAGCTTACAAAAGCCTTTTAGAATAGCATAAAAGTGGTCGTCTCCGCAGGAATCGTGGGGAGGGAAGTGTGCGGTATGAGATAGAAGTCCGTCATGCACTAGATCTTTTGATAATTTGTGTTGAATTAAGTGTTTCCCTTAGCTCTAGAGAATTCCAGAGAAGTCGGAGAGGTTATCCGGTTAGCGAGACTCGTAATTGGGAGGAATTTGAGCTTAAACTTGCATCGAGCGGTTGGGTGGATAAGTAGTGCCGAAGAGCTTGATACGGAGTTCGTGTTGATTGGATTAACCGTGTTTTTGTTAGTTTTGCGGATAGATTTTGCAGATAGAGAAGACCGTTTGTATCGGAAGCCACCGCCAAGCAAGTCGAACATGGTGACACAAGAAAAAGCGATGCTCAATTGTCTCATCCTCTGCGTGCAAAAGAGGCGGATCACGAGACTTACGGGCCGAAATCGATGAACAACGGTGTTTACGACGCATCTATGAGTGATCCGCCACCATAAAATGGATAGCTTAGGATGAAGCAATTTATCCCATACCCATCGCCGCCGGGCTTTACGATGAGGCTCGGGATAACTAAAGGCCACTTTGGCGATGGAGGCAACACCTCGGGATGAAGCGGGACCACATACATCGAGTGTACCGGGTGCTCCTCCTTAACACTGCCATGAACCACCCAGAGCTGGGGAGCCACGTCTTGTGGGTGTGGAGGAAGTGTAGCAGCTACTTTTTCCAAATGCCCCGGTCCCAACGTAAGGAGAAGGAACTTCAATTTGAACTCATTCTACGCCAACAATCTTGTCTCATTATACCATGCAAATACCGTGAGCACATCTGCTGCTCGCCACCGACGTTGGTCAATGGATGGACAGAAGAGACCAAGGGACAATCTGCCTGACCGTCACCCAAAGGGATCCACCAACAACTGGTTGTAGGATCTGTGTGGGCCATTGGATGGGCAGAAACAAAGTGCCTGATCTCCCAAGCAGCTAGCAACCCCTTGAGGAAAGGAGATGCATTAGGATATGGAGAAAGTGGATAGAATAATGCCCATGGGAGGAGAGGCTTAATGGATGGAGAGCCAAAGGAAATGCACATCTGTAAAGACTGGTGAATGAGATGCAGACCTGGAGAATTATCAGCATTATTGAGAATCCGCCATATGAACTTAGAAATCAGCACCTTGCTCTGGAGAAGAAAGTGAATCATCCCCAGCCCCCCACAAAGTTTAGGCATAATGCACTTCGCCCAACTAACTTTAACATCAGCTCCTTCTTCAGTGCCACCCCAGATGAAGTTCATGACAGTACGAAATATGAGCTGCTTCTTTGTCTGGGGTGCGAGCAAGATGGATGCCATGTAGACATGTGTATGGATTCTCCGAAGATGGGTCATTCAAAGAGTAGCATCGCAGAAGTTCAAAAAATATCCAACATTATATTATACTCAACAATGTATAAGACAATTATCCAACAATCCACTCAACATTATAACTCTAAATTCATAAGGTATCCCCATTGAATATTCAGCAAAACCGTTCATATCCACTAAATCTTCGTTGAAATGACAATGGAAGATAATAACATATGATGGTTAAGTTATCCAAAATGGATAGGATGATTATCATATTTTAGCTTTCAACCCAACTGTTTCCAAGATAGCATTATCATAGAAGATATTACTAATGAAGTAGACTGAAGTGTGGTTGTAAACAAGAATAAATTCAAGAAGAAACAAGCTCGAGAGTCGAAAAAAGACAAGCAAGATTCTATTCCAGCTAAAGAAGTTCTAGAGAACATTTCTCTTCACATAAAAAAGATACTATGATATGGTGTTCGGGGGAGTGGCCTTGCATGGAACAATATTTATTGATATGATCAAGTAAAAAAGCCATCCAGTATGTCTAAGCCTTGATATTATCAAAGAGAGAGCTAAAAATAACCCTCGACCTTTATTTAAAAGCAAAAAGGCAAAAAAAAGGTGTTGTTACATATAAATAGAAGGGCAACTTTGAGATGTGATATCTCCACGACAAAAACTCAGAAATCGGAGATCCTTACCTTGTTGGAAAGCTCTTGAAGTCTAGTTTCCAGATTGGACTTGTTGTCTATAGATTTCTTACGGTTTTGAAAGTTATGCCCATAAAGGTGCATAGGGGTCTAAGCTGACTGCACAACTAGATATGCTTCTTTCTATGTTTGATGAAGAGCTTAGCCTTGCTCTTCTAGTACTTTCTTTTGTTTCTTGCTTGATCATATCATTAGAAGGAGTTACTGTAATACACTGGTTGGTGGCTAGAAAGAGCTTGTTCTTATACAGTCTTGCGGAGTAGCTTGACTTGGTGACATTTCTTCTAGTTGGTCTGGTTGGGTGATAAATCAAGTACCCTGTGGTGTTTTACTTTCTAATAAGTTGACGAATTCGCAAGAAGAACAGATCATTCCTAAGATTTGGTATCAGAGCCTAGGTTCAAAGACATTGAAACCCGTGGGCAAGGCCTGATGAAATGTCCTATCATTTATAACCAGCCGGAACTAGGAATTCTGGAGCTTGCAATGAGACAGGAAACTTCCAGATTTTGAATTCGACTGTGAAGCAGACGCCGTGCTTTAAGGCTTTGCTATAGTCGAGACTTTGAAGGAGTCCAGTCACGCCCTAGTTTTTCCCCAGTTTCTGAGTGCTCTTACTGCTCAGATAAGATCCCCTGCTCAGCTATCCAGTATGCCATAGCCGATGAAGATCAAAAGAAAGATTTGTTAGATTAGAAGTGGACCAGTGATAAATAGATGGGCAGATTCTGCTTGAGAAGGAAAAATCAGCTTTGTAGCTCGCCAAATGCCTGGCTGGATCAGACTGGAAATAGAGACAGAATTAATAGCTGAAGCACGACCTGCGGTTCAAAGATGGTGCAAATGGCTGAAATTGGGCCAGAAGGTTTTTTTCAACAGGCCGGAATTGACTGGAAATTGGTTGAAGTATGGAGATCCTTGGTGGAATATCAGTGCTTGGAATGCTTACAAGGCTATGCCATTTAAAAAGAATAGGTTGTCGACCAATATAAAATGGACAAACAAAATATTAGAATCTAGTTTTCAAAATTCCTCCTTTGGGATTACGAAAGCATGATGCATGCCAACATTTGGTATAGTATAAATGATGGCAGTACCATTGCAAGACTATGTCTACAAATAAAACATCTTCAAGTTAGAAACATAATGGCATTCCTCAGAAAGGCAGTGAATCTATGTGAGGCTATAAATCACCATTCATCTCCCTTGCAAATGAGAGGAATGGAGTAAATTAGTAATTACATCAGAAGGGAGGTTTATAACGCCTTTAGAGTATACTGGTCTTGTCAAATTTCCAGAGGAACTTTGGACGAATGTGATAGTCAGTGATTCTGTAGAAGGAAACACGAGAAATGCAAATTAAAAGCTGCACAGATTTCCTGAATATATCGTTTCTTTTGTATCATAAAGTAAGAATCACTTTGTGCTTGGGACACAACTCAATGGAAGAATATGTTTACCGTGTTTAAGGGCATGGTCTTTGAAGGGCCCAATGTAGAAGGACGAGTGGCTTTGAATTTCGACAAGATATTGCTGATGTAAAATAACGAGATTCCTTTTGTGTCAGAGATGGGCAACTTTCATCTGTTTGGCATTATGATGGATCATACAAAATGAAGGCTATTATTAGTTGGCCTTATCCTAATAACCTCAAGAATTTGCGCTTTCCCTCAATAAGTTTTCCAAAGGGATATACTTTTTGTTTAAGATGCAGATGCCGAGGAATTTGATTTTGATGCTAGTGAAAATGCCATTGGCCCCACGCTCAAGCAAGACAGACATCAATTAAGTTATGTTAAAACCATTGGAGCAAGGGTACAACACTTATGAAAAAGAATTGATTCTTCTGGTGCATGTGTTAGAGAAATGGAGACATTACTTCATGGGATCAAAGTTTATTGCCACTTTGAACTGCAGAGCTTGAAACATATACAAACTCAAGATATTATCAATGCACGTCAATTGAAGCTCATTGATACTATAAAGGATTTTGAAGGGTTGCATCTTGAGTACAAAATGGGATGGAAAATTAAGTTGTCGATGCTTTAAGTAAAGTACACATTCATGACCATAGCAGGAATTGTCGACTTGGAGACAATGAAAATAGAATACGGAAATGATTGATCCTTCTTTTGTCGTTCCCTATGCACAAATTGAGAAAGATGGCATACAGGTCAAGAATGATACAAGAATATCATGAACTTCCATATTCCAGACATAGAGGCACTCAAGCTACCTTGGCTATTGCGAAAAGACATCTTTATTGGCCTAATCTTGAGAGGGTTGTTAAGAAGTATGTAGAAGTTTGCGTCATTTGCCAATAAAAGAAAACCTCTACTAGCAAGCCTGTCAAATTAGTTCACACTTTGCTAATTCTGGAAGCACATGATTATGAATCATCCAAGGATTACCTAAGTACACTCATAAGAATGACCAGATCTGGATAGTTGTAGACAGGTTGTCTAAACAGGTTCATTTTCTTTCGTGAAAATCGAGCATGACATCCTTTCAAGCAATCGATTTTGGTATGGTCTCATGAAGAACCTGGGTAACTTTGACGTTCTCCACATCCTTTCACCCTCAGACGGATGGCCATACTGAAGTTGTGAGTTGTGTCATTGAGGACATGTCCTGAGCCTATGTTGCAGAAAGCTAAAGTCAATGGGAAGAGTATCTTTATCTTCTGGAGTTTGCCTATAATAACACCATCCATTCGGTTATCCAGAGAAATCCCTTTGAAGTGGTGTATAGATGCTCTTTGGAATCTCCAATTACGAAGTTAGGAGGAGAAGTACTAGCTTCAGATGAAGTAACAACGGACTTTGCAAATATTTTTGAAGAAGTAAAAACTCGTATCCGAAAGAGCCAAGAGCTAATGAGTTACCAACTTGTGAAGAAACAAAGGATTAATTGGTTTGGAGTATCACCTTTAGGAAATGCCTCGAAAAATGGGTAATAAGTACATAAAACTGGCTCCTAGGTATTACGATCCATTTCAAATTGACGACAAAATATGGAAGTGGAATTTCTCTTGAGACCTTGCAGAAAATGGAACATGCGAATTATTTCAACATCAAGGATGATGATGAGGTGCTTGAACCGGAACAGATACTTACGCACCAAGATAAGGAGACACGAACGTCCTCCTATTGAAGGTATCTAGTTAAGTTCAAATTTCATCCACCTTTTGATGCATCATGGTATTCTAAGGACCAGCTTAAAGAATAGAATGCACTTGTGGATGAATAAACAAACTTTGCTAAAATAACAGGCAAAGCTAGTAAGTCGCATTTAATTAAAGTGGGTCTCATGCCATTCCCACTTTTTTTTGGAACCCTGTTATTTTACACGAAAAGACGAGGGAAACTTTTAAAACCGCGTTATTGCTTTAGAAGATGCCTGTTTTCCCGTGTGAAAAAAAATGTTAAGGAAAATCACGTGATCTACTTTTCTCGGTTAACGAGTCGAGAAGATAAAGAGCACAACTAAAACCAATGAAAATGCTATCTCTCGGTAAACAAAGTGCTGATCTGCCCTAAATTTTTATTCATAAATAATTTCATTACATTGTATTTACAATGGTTGAAGATACCATGATGGTCAGGCTGGCACAAATATTGCATCATCTTCGCACACAGACCATATACTGGGAATAGCATGCAGAGCAAGGTCCGAGGTGTTCCAAGCCACGAGAGCAACTTCAAAAGAATAGAAATCTGAACACGCTAACCTGACCAATGCATGTCACCAACCTCTTCTCGTCCTCTTTCTTCAATGAACGGGTCTTTCCATGGCTCCCGATCATGTCCTTTCTGTTCGCGATCTGTACTGGGAAAGGCAAAATCAAGTTAATGCAAGTGATGCTACATACAATACAAATAAGAAAACAATCAGTTCTAAGGGCCATTTCTGAAGAAAGTAGGTCTGAGGCCCTTTCTCGACTCGCACGTCGAGAAAAGCCCTAAGGCCCCTCTGAGGGCCTTTCTCGACTCACGAGTCGAGAAATGTAGCTTAAAGCCCAAAAAAAAATTTTTTTTTTACCATTTTTTAACTAGGAAAAAAAAAAAAAACGTTTTTGAGGGCCTTTCCTGGCTCGCGAGTCGAGAGAGGCCCTAAGGCCCCTCTGAGGGCCTTTCTCGACTCACGAGCCCCCCCCTCAAAAAAAAACTTCTTTTTCATTTTTTTTAAAGTAGGAAAAAAAAAGTTGTTTTGAGGGCCTTTCTCGACTTCAAGGAAGTGAGAAAGGCCCCTAAGGCCCCCTCCGAGGGCCTTTCTTGACCCTCACGAGTCGAGAAATGTAGCTTAGAGCCCAAAAAAAAAAAAACTTCTTTTCCATTTTTTTAAAGTAGGAAAAAAAAGTTTTTTGACGGCCTTTCTCGACCCTCAAGGCCCCTCTGATGGCCTTTTGCGAGTCGAGGAAGGCAGCTCAGAGTGAAAATGTAAGTCTGAGGGCCTTTCTCGACTCGCGAGTCAAGAAAGGCAGCTCAGAGTGAAAAATGCAAGTCTGTGGGTGAATTCTGTGGAAAAGGCAGGTCAGAGGAACTTTCTTGACTCGCGAGTCAAGAAAGGCAGCTTAGAGTGAAAACTTAAGTCCGAGGGTCTTCTCGACTCAAACATGTGATCAAACATGCAACAAGTGTGGCAAACCTACTTGCCTACAAACATAGTTTCTATCTCCAATATTATGGAGCAGAAATCATAACTAATTGGACCATATTCTATGCATTTTCTAATGCACACCATATCCTATGCATTTTCTAAACAATTCCGACCTGCGACCCCATTCCTTTCCATATTTGCAATACAAGCACATTCTTTGAATCCAGCGATTGCAGTTCCGGCGTTAATAATTCCACTCCAGCCTTTTGTTTTACGACACCCTAAATTTTAGGCAAAGAGGCACTCTGATTGGATAGGATTAGATGTCTTATTTTGTGGCGGGGGTTTTCCCCGGAAGAAAATAAGACTACAAACTTGTACGAAATGCTTTTGAGACATGTCTTATAAGTTACAGTGGAAAAACTGTCTTATCTGCTTATGTGGCCCAATAATATGTTGATAAATATAAGACACCAGTGTCGTAGAAAAAGGGCCTGAAGGGCCACCTATATGAAGATATGGAAAAAAAGGGGGAAATTACCTAAATGCCTTTGTCTATTTTATCAAAATAGCCCTCATATTTCAAAAAAATTCCAATATGTCCCTGGTCAACAAAATAGCACTATGTCATATAATATTTATCTAAATGCCATTCAATTTCTTACAAAATTACCAAAATGCGCCTCAGTACTAGAATTCATTAAAATGCCCTCCATAAAAATGGGCGCATTAACAAGTAACTTTGATACACTTTGATACAGGATGTTCTTTTAAGACAATTGATTACCAAAACATACATTTAAACCAAAAATCCTTTTGAAAACATTACCTGTGATGTCTCATGCTAGTGGTGCACGATAACTACGATCGTTATATCCAACATCTTGGCAATTTTTACGTCGTTATGACCTCTTTTATGAGCCCCCATTCTTAGTACGGATGTGTCTCTTCTTTAGACGCCCTGGTTGATGATGAGCAACTGACGGTAATGTGACATCCTCATTAACTTCAGCATAATATATTTTGTGGTGTTTTTATTCTAGATAGCACAAATACTGGCAAACATTAATAAAAGGAACCCATGATGCTGTCAAAAGATGTACAGTCTGAAGAATAAAATACATCATCTGCGGCAATTACAAATCAACTTTTGATTGCTTAGCTTTAAGGACCTCCATAATAGAACTAAGCTCTTCTCTGCTTGTGGAGGATAACACCTAAAGGACAGCGTCTACACGAGCAAGGCTTGTGAAATCAAGAAAATCCTTCTTAAGCCAATCAAAGAAGGAGATGCATGGAATCCTCGCAATAAAGTAAGAAGTCTGCCATGCCAGATGAGTAGCATTTATATTAGAAGAGCTATAGGGTCCAACACGACCATCATCCTTCATCCTGATGGTGGTGGAAGGATCTCTAGTAGAGAATGGCTGATTTAAAGAAGCTTCCAAAGGAGGAAAGCCATGAGAAAAGGCCAATGGATTTTTATGAATAGAAGGAAAAGCCTTTGAATCACCCATCGCTAAAGCTTCTGCCGGCATCTTCAACAAGGGGGCCGAAAGTGTGTGACCTGTCCATGTAAAATGTTGATACCACTAGCAACACAACCAAAGCATTAAGAGAAGTTACAGCCAAGGGAAAGGGCTACAACTGTGAAGTTTGCCCTCCTAAAAATGCAGAAACAAGTGCATCTCCAAAAACAAGCAGATCTTTTCAATATGCATTCACCCCTTTATTTAAGTCTACCAACGAGGCATCTTCAGGTTAGCTCCATAAAGAGGTTCACATTTTCAAGGGGTTCAGCTGATGTTGCCTAAACATAAAAAAAAGGACTAGAAATATCGCCAGAAAAGGGAGAGAGACAACCATCTTAATCAATAAAAGGTCGTTCCTCAATCAATGTCAATATTGTTCACATACATTGCAGAAATAATGGATGTTGAGAAGAGTGACCAGAAAGATGATAGTATGCTCGAGACAAACAAAGACACCGGAGAAGGGGAGCTTCCAGAATTGAGATTAGTGATACATATAGAGAGTACTAATTGGGTAGATTTAGAAATGATGGAGAATGAGATGTTAGAAATCCATTCGCTTTGATAGGCAAAAAAAAGCTTGCCCTGGCCTAGAATCCTAGGCCAAGCATCAGTTTCAGTCAATCCCTCTATTGTCTTATCAATCCAATAATTTGAACTTGCGTTCAAATTTGGTGCATGTAATCCATTAGCCTTATCAATCCTTCCCTTAAGGAAAAAGTATATCATGTTTACATGTGTGTAATGTGATCAAAAAGACAAAAAGAATTGAAAACTAGAGGCCTTTTAATCCCTACAAAGTTATCAAAAGACAGTAAATTATTATAAGTATTAAATTGTGAAAATAAACCACTCAGCTAAAACCGTCTGCTATTTAAAAAGTGGCATGGTCATTTTAAGTTAAAGCCATTTATGAGTCCAAATGTTCATTTCAATTGTTAAATATAGGAGACTATAGAAACAAGACTGCATTCCATATGGCTGGTCTAATATATGCATTTGACACTTAGATAAAGCATCCAATCAAACTGCAAAATTTTGCAGGAATACATTCATATCATATGGATTACATGCTATGATGAATACTAGACTGATTATTATAACAATGAAGCTGTGTTGCAGTAGTCAAAACATTGTTTATGGAGTAAATATAGACAAAACAGACACGCTCATGCAAGCTTTATTGTAGTATTTTGGATATTAGCCTTTGGCAAGAAGGAAATGTAATAGTAATTAATAAAAAAGAGGGGAAGCCACAGGTGATCAATTTAAACCCAATGCACGTTTATGCTCAGTATGAAACATTTTAATCAAACCCATTTTTAAGCTAGATACAGATTACAAGCTTGAATTCCTTAGTATAGTATTAAAAGCACAAAATTCCATGTTTCGAAAACTATCATAGATGTTTCTAGTTGTATGCCAAGAGATACAAGAGCAGCAAGTCGGTATCAATAGTTTTGAGATATCCAATGTCTATCAAACATAATAACCAAATAAAAGGCCCTTGTATCCTTAAAGGAGAGCATACAGCATATAGCAAAAATATTGCATAGCTACCAATTATGCTTTGAGCCATACGTTCTCTTAGGAAAAAGTAATAGTTACCACCTGAGAAACAAGAGGTTGAGAAAGAAAGACCACAGTTTTTGCTAATGTCTCCATCGATTCTTTCATTATACTAAGTGTGCAATCCAATCTAGTCTCTAGAAAACCTTTATCTTCAAGCAAAACAGAAACAAAAAAATGACAAAGGCAGGAGAAGCTCGGTACCTGCAGTCAATCAACATGATATTAAAATAATGCATGAAGGGCCAAAAGGTACAATGAGACTTCTCGGTTTATCACTGTTCATCCCTTGTAACCTTTTGCCCTGCATGCTTGAAAGATAAGGTAGAAAAAGAGACTTGCACTTAAAGTATTATTGAATGATGCTCACAGTCCTAATACATAGGAATACAATCTGAAATTCAGTTAGAGCCATAGCTAAAATAAATAGACCTGTATTATGGCAAAAATACCCCAGGTCCATGTTCGATTAACTCAAAAGGAGCTAATTTTCCAGACAGTTTCCAGTAATCTACCGGATTTAAGGTTAAGGATTAAAGAAAATACCTGAAATTCTTCTTGATCAGAAGAATACTCTTCTTCTTGTTGTGTTTCGGGTACTAATAGCTCAGTAACAGAATCTTTGTCACGAAAATTATTGTGTATACTGCTGGAACCTCCATTGTATTTTTTATTGCCATTAAAGGTCTTAGCTCCATATGAGTTTCTCTTCTAACCCTTATCTCCCTTATGATCAGCCATTATTTTATTGTATTTAACAAACTCGGAGTCGGGTAAGCAAGCAAGAAATTCTGCCTATATGAACTCCTCTCTCAAGGCTTCTTCGTCTGAACTAGACCTAAGTGGATTTTGGTCCGAATCCAAGTTCCACATTTGAACTATATTGAGATTCCTAAATTATCAATGAACCCTAAGTTAGAATTATGAAGTTTCGAGGCAACTAACTACTGGCTCCAACACGCATGAAGAAAATTCGTCAAGCATATATATTACTGGAATGTAGGTTAGTTCCAGAAAATCAATCTTACCGGATTTGTAGGAATAATGTAAACTGCCAAGCACTTGTCTAGAAATACATGAGAAAGGTCATATTCACCATGTCAGAAGACTCAGCCGGATGGTCAGTAATCTGTAAGGTTAAATCTGTCCATATCTCGGGGTCTTTGAGCATGAGAGAAAACTACTTTTTAGGTTAGGAAAAAATTAAGTATACGGAGATATAAATGTTTATACAGAGTATAATGGTTGGAAATGTCAAATTCAGGTTAGGTGTGATGTATCAACCACCATTGTACAAAGTGTATGGGGCCAGACTAGTTACCATCTAGCAGATTAGAGTAGGATGTGAAGTGATCAACTGCTTAACTTTGTAAATGTTTACAAACACTTGGGTGAAACCTAGAATATTGACCTCCTAGCATATTTAGATGTCCTAGCCATACCATTTAACTTAACAAAGTATGGGGCACTCAGCACAAAGCCTAGTTATGTTACAATATTGAAGTTGGGAGATAGAAATTGAAGGAAATAAATTCTCTAGTTAGATTCAATAGACCAATGATACCATCTAATTGATATATCTTTGTTTTATCTCAATATGATTTCTTATATGAAGTAGAATTACCCTTTGAATAATATCAATACATTAGCTTAACCATTGAATAATATCAATACATTAGCTTAACCATTGTAACTACTGTAGCAATTCACTGTTCAAAAAAGATCGATCCAAATACTGTTCATTATAGGGAAAAACTACAAAATGCCCTTATGTTTTGCTGAATTTCACCATATGCCCCTGAGTTTTTATCATTTCACCAAATGCCCTTGGTCAACGTATATCTTCATGTAGAATTTTAACTTTTACAAAATGCCCTTCAATTTTTAATATTCAACATAATGCCCTTCTAAGCACCGAAATCTAGTTGCAAGGAATCGGAATTGCTTTGCAAGGCATCATAATTACTCCAACTACTCCAACGAATTAGAGGACATCGAAATTGCTTCAACGAAATTGCTTCTGAAAGCAAAAAGCAAGACACGGAAATCTTTTTCCAACGAATTTGCTCTGCTACAGTAATCCTCTGAAGCCGAAATCCTCTGCCGCCGGAATCCTCTTGAATCATTTTGTTGACCATATTGAAGAACAGGTTGTATTTTGCAGCAGTTCTCGTCTGCAATTCTACAGCAGATCATTCTTAGAGTTTTGAGGTTAGTTTTCTTTTCTTTTGAAGCCACGATTCATCTGGCAATGCTTGATTTTTAGATCTTATATGAAGAATTTCTTTTTTGTCAAAGGTTCAACCTTTGCTTCACTGAAGAATTGAGACTAGCCGTAAAAGACCATGCAATACTGAAACATAAGGGCATTTTGGGAATTTGGAAGAAACATAAGGGCATTTGAAGAATTAACGTAAATCTTAAGGGTATTTGAATAATTTTCAAAAATACAAAATACATTGTACGTTGACCAAGGGCATTTGGTGAAATGATAAAAACTCAGGGGCATCTGGTGAAATTCAGCAAAACATAAGGGCATTTTGTAGTTACAGAACTTACAGAACTTGGTCCAGCAAGACTAATGCCGATCCATCTCATTGCACTGTTTAAGAATACTGAGATCCGTCGGCCTAGGCGAACCGGGCAGATTTAAAATGGATTTGGCTCCATTTGATTCGACCCCATGGATGTCAAATATTATATACCTAGGCTTTCTAAAAAAGCCTCGTTTCTAGAAACAACATGCTTACAATTGTCCCTTATCTAGGTCTAGGTTAATGTCTAAACCATGATCATAATCATATCTTGTCATGATCTTAACTTGTCATGATCAATTACAACATTCCTCCTTCATGACAAGTAACAAAATAATAGACTGTCACAGTATCAGAGATTGAGTATTGAGAGATATAATAAATGTTGTAGCTCCTACACTCCCAGCATTAATTTGAACCTGTGAAACTTAACTTGTAGTAATGCCTTTGTTAACACATCTGCAACTTGATCTTCAGTGTTTATGTATTCAACTGAGACACAACCTTTTGCAACTAGTTCTCGAATGAAATGCATGTGAATTTCTATGTGCTTTATTCTCTGATGGAGGACATGATTCTTAGTGATAGCTATACAACTGAGCTTGTCACTTAATAATACAGTAGGGCCTTGTTGCACAACTCCAAGTTCTCTTAATAGTCTTCTAGCCCACACTATCTCTTTTCCAGCTAAGGTAGTGGCAGCATATTCTTCTTCAGCAAATGGCATAGCTACACTTGTTTGTTTCTTTGACTTTCAACTTACAGATCCTCCTCCTAGCATTAGAGTAAACCCTGAAGTAGACTTTCTGTAGTCTAAATGTGATGCCCAATCAGCATCACAGTAGGCTATTAGTTGAAGATCATTACTTGAGAATGTGATCCCTTGTTCTTGTGTACCTTTCAAAACCTTAGGATCCTCTTGCAGCTATTTAGTGCTGTTGACCTGGATTACTTGCATATCTACTTAATAGACTTACTGAGAAAGCTACGTCTGGTCGAGTGCAATTTGTGACATAGAGTAGACATCCAAGCAATTTTCTATATAGAGTATTAGCCATTTCTGTCATCTCAATTCCTATTCTTGGTGACATGGATGCTGAAATTTTGTGTTCTGGAAAAAGAGGCATTTCAGCAGTCTTGCAATTCATCATTCCAAATCTCTGAAGTATTCCCTTTATGTTTGATGTTTGTGTCAAGATCATTATCTTATGCTCCCTGTCCCTTTAACTTCAATTCCCAAAAACTTCCTCAGCTCACCCAAGTCTGTCATCTTAAATTTGTCTTTCAAAGTCTAAAATAATTTATATCATTGTCACCATTATACAGTCATCTACATATAAAGCAATTATACAAGTTTTGCCTTGATCTCTTCTAACATACAAGTTCCCATCACTTTGAAACTTCTCAAATCTATTCTCTCTTAGAAATTTATCCATGCAAAGATATCACTGTCGAGGTGATTGCTTTAACCCATAAACTACTCTCTTTAATTTCCATACCATGTTGTGTCCTTGTTCAAATCCCATAGCTTGCTTCATAAATATTTCTTTCTCCAAATTAGCATTCAAGAATGCAGTACTCACGTCCATATGATGTACTTCAAAATTATTTGCATTTGCATAAGCTAGCAACATTCTAATACTTGCAAGTTTGACTATAGGAGAAAATGTTTCATCAAAATCTAAACCCCTTTTATGTGAATATCCCCTTGCAACCAGTCTAGCTTTGTAAATATTTGATTTTCCATCTAGTCCAGTCTTTAGTTTATAGATCCATTTATTGTCTACAACAATATTCCTGTCACTAGGTTTCTCAACTAATTCAAATGTCCCTGACCTTTTAAAAGCTGAGACTTTCTCCTCCATTGCAAGTTTCCAGTTTTGTGCTTCACTGGAATTTATGGGCTCATCATAGCTGCTGAGCACATGTGGTTCAATAATTGCCACTATATGGCTTAATTCCTCCTCTTCGTCATGAGCATCAATTAGCCTTAAGCTTCTTTCCTTATGTCTTCCATATTTTTCCACATCAGCCCTTGCTTCTTCAAGCAATTTTTCTGCTTCAGTTTTCTAGTCTTCTTCTTAAAAGTTGGCTGATCATTTTCATGGTTATTTTGGTCTTCATATTCAAGAGCATTGATCAGCTTGGTATCTGGTTTATTCTGTGGTGTCTCCATAGTTCCATCATCCTCCAGATCTGTTCTAATAATCTATTTTTCTGCTCCAGCTAGTTTTTGAGGCTATTGGCTGAAAGGTTTGACTTCTCTCTCCTTATACAAACAATTTTATTCAAAATGGACATCCCTACTTATGAGTCTCTTTTTCCTTAAAGGATCATATAATGCAAGTCACAACCTCTGAATATCTTGAGTTGAATGAGATATAAAACCTTGCATGGAGTTGAATATGGAGCAGCTCATATGGAGCACCTCATGGAGCTGAATATGGAGCAGCTCATATGGAGCACCTTACAGTCCAATTGAATTGAAGAACCTATCTATCTCTATTTATACCCACAGGAATCCCAAGAGAACCTTACACGTTGATTGGATCCAGCTAAATCCAAGCTACATTGGAAGTGACCAATGCCTTGCTGAATCCAAGTTGAATCCACTTCAAAATACATGTGTCGATTCTAAAGATTGAAATAACTAGAACAATTGAGATCTTGCCAAATCTGAAACTCTGAAGAATAGAAATAGGTTGAATTATGATGCAACACATGATGAAACATGGATTTCAAATCCTGGCTTGGCATGTAGATCTGCACTAACTCTATCCATCGGCTTCATTTAATTTAATGCGCACCACTCTAATGGGTTCAATAATGTTTAGGATCTGGGTTCGGGATCTCCTGCAAGACAGCCCTCTATGGGGACCCTTGGATCAACAGGAGAATCCTAGCTAAGTGTCACGCGGGATTTTGCAAGAGAGAGAAGAAAGCAAGGAAAGGAGAGAACAAGACAAAAACAGTAAGCGGAAATAAGACTTTCTTGATATCAACTTGAGTACATGAACTCTCGTCAAGCGAGAGGAAAACAATCGAGACAAGGCCAAAATCTCATCTAAAAACTTGAGGTCTATCTCTACTCATATATATAGTACAACGGCCTTGGGCCCAAAATAGGTAGGTGGCAGGTTTCAGTTACCAACTCTCGGATCAACGCCTGATTTTCGGGGAATCTGGCAGCGCCTTCATTTTGTGCCTGGAATCCCGCTGACTTTAGACTATACTCTGCGGAGGCCGTCATTTGTATGTTCTGGGTCTCTTCTTTGAATGGGGCGTGGTCCTCTGCGTGGGTTTCGGTGGGGGCGTGGGTGTACTTCCCGATGCTTGACTTGGTGCCTTATTCCTGCCCTGCTCCGTGGTTCTCAGGAATAGTCCTATATCTGGACATACATGACTAACACTTCCCCCTACCAAATGATACTCAGTGGAGAGAAAAGCGTGGAATGCCTCGTGAGGCGGGAAGTCAGGAACCTTCTGGAAATCATCTTGACGACTATGAGGGTGTGGCTCGTGATGATACTGCGGATGAGATTTTGCGGTCTTTTGAGCCTCCGGCGTTGAGGCCAATTGAAGGTGACGCGTTAATGAGAAAACCTGACTGTACCATGTCTTCAAGGGCACGGTGGGCTTCCGCGAAAACATACTGGCACTCGATGAAGAGGCATATCTGAAGGCCAAAGGCACCTGCACTAGCGTTCAGATTGCAATAATAGATGGGATGCTTACGTGCAAGGGAACACTGGAGGAGACATTTCAAAGTTGCACGTAATCCAAATTTTGGCGGGAACCGAGGGATCATGAGGCGTGAAAGACACTCCAAAACGGGTGAGATCCCGTGGCGTCTTGAGCGGGCTTCTGCCAACCTCGTTCATTCGGAAGATAAATCCAATTTCAAGTGTGCTCCAATGTTTCACCCTCTTGCCGCATTGCAGCGGCTAACAATATGGAACCCATCTGAGGTCTATAGAGATGTGAGCGGGGGTCCAATATGCGTGACCAGCCAGAGCCGTGGTCCCAAAATAGGTAACGCCAATCGGATATCAGATATTGACGGCGTGGGGGCGCTCTCAAGGATGCATACATATGATTTTCAGGAGGAGGCTGCATCATGGGCTTCTGTGCCTGATCACGGAATTCCTTGAGGAGATCAACATCCAAAGTCTGACACCATTATTCCCAATTTGAATAGGGTAGCAAGGTGTGCACAGAAGGAGGAACCCATTTCGTGGGAATGGTCTGACTTTCGAGGTATGCCCGAAGAGTGTTGAATCCACCAAGATGCTTAAATAGACCTAGGCAAAATGAATCCTCATATCTTCATTCAAAATTTTCCTGACCTGGTGCAGAGTTTCTGCAATCCAAAGAGGGAGATGATGGGCAAGCTCGGTCATATACTCGTCCTTGAAAGCATTGGCCCATGTCTGATCCTAAAGATATTTATTCTCAGATGTCAAAAGCCATTTAACATTTTCATTGCCACGGAAAGCTCGGCTTTGCCCATCATCAAACTTATCCAGAGTGTCGGCTAAATAGAAATCATGAATCACATATGCCATGGGTTGAACCAGGCGAAAAATAAAGAATTCATGATCATCACAAGTGAGAAGGTCATATACCAAGAGGGCACAAAAGAGACCTTTGTCTTCTACGGAGAGATCAGGCCAAATGGTAAGAAGATCATTTGTGCTGAGAGGCTCATTGATTTTGCCATTGGCAGAATACCACTTAAACAGGAAAAGATGGCGCCGCGAGACAATAGTCCAGAGAGCTCGTGGGTGTTGAGAAATCACCTGGAACATTGAGTGCTAACTGAATATATGTCTCATGCTGAGTCTGAGCGTCTTCAGCAGACTGAACAACTTGTTGCAACTGATGTTCCATGTCATGAATTCTGTTATCCTTTTCAGCAAGAAGGCGTAACTGATCTCTGATCTTCTTATGAGAATGTGGGGCCTGTGACAATGTAGGTCCGTGAGTAGAAAGCTGTAACTGAAGACTGGCGATTTCTGTGTCATCAATCAACTTCTGTTTCTAGGCTTCTGTGAGCTAAGCTTTCAGGGTTGTGACCTGTGTCTGAACTGCTGCAAGTTGGCTTTCTAAAGCAGAGATGCGGGCCTCTCCTTAAGTAACAAGATGAAGATGACGGGTGTAATCCTGTGTACAAATTCTGACTATCAACCAGAATTTTGTCTCTCTCTTTGAGTTGTGCCAGAAGTTCTTGAATAGTCGCTTGAAGTTGAATTTGCTGGTCTTCTAAAGTGGCATCGTATTTACTCTGAAGGCTTTCTTCAAGACTCTGAACTTGTGTGGTAGCTACCTGGAGATCACGGTGAACAGCATCCGTGGAATCCATATACTGTTTGACACCATTCATAAAGTGCTCTTGCGAGTCTTAAAGTCTTAGCATGCATTCAGCAACCTCCTGTTCATACTGATACAACACTCGTCTTGACGGGGGAGGAACAAGAGGTTAAAGCGGTAATGACTGTTGTGGGATTGTGGAAACAGTGCATTGAGAAACTTGCTGGGAGTGGGAATTTTCAACTTGTGTGGACTGGGAAGAAGGGACATTTATGACAGGACGATGGCATGGTGCTTGAGGGCGTGGGGAGGGTTGTGCTTCAAGTCGCGGGTGGGAACTTTCTTCTTGTAGTTCGAGGATAGCAGGAATGACAGTATGCTAATGATTGGAGGCCGCAGATGGGGCTTCAAGATTTGTGGGGGACAAATGACTGGGCTCTGGAAGGCAGTGGTTGATGATGGCTTGAAACAGGGCTCCTATAGCTGATTCAAGGCCAGCATCTGGAGACTGTCTGAGACGATCGAGTTCATGAAGCAGGCACTGGAACATGATTTGGGGCCAATGTACAGAACTGGTGGAATAAATGGCATCAATTACAGTATGGAAAAAAATGTTTGTTTATGTGGGTATTCTTGATGGAATAACCATAGAACTTTTTCCACAAAAATTTCACAAAGGCCTCATGGGGTTTGGCAATGTTTGTGAGCTTATGAGTAGTGGCCGCGTATGGTGTTTGGCCATATACAGTGACATCATAATCTTGTAAAGCAGCCCAATTCAAAGAAGAAGTTCTTCCAGGTAATTGAAATGCCTGAGCCAAAAGATTTTGATTGAGAGTGATACGATTTTGATCCACCACCGTCTCATAACATGCGACGAGATGAGCAACGAACTGTCGGAGTTGAGTAGGATTAGGGACAGGGAATTCTTGTTTGGAGAACTCAAACAACCCCGCCCCTTTCGCAACTTCTCGATTTGGACCTTCCAAAGGGTCGCGGACAGTGGCAGTCGAGAAAATAACAGATTCAAAAAGCACTGGATCCATCGGTGCGGTGGCCTGAAGAGTAGGAAGCTTGGGAGAGGCAGCCATGACGATTAACAAGGAAGGTAGGGAGGCAGAAGACGGAGGACGAACGAATTACAAAAAGCTTTGTGTTTAGGGCGCGCGTCTTTTCAAGAAGAGGTTTTATAGGCAGCATTGAAAGTGGAATCTGAACCGTTGAGTGTGCCAGATGGCAGCAGAGATGAAGAAAGCTTCCAGAATGCAAAAAAATTGGTTAAGTCCCAACCCGCAACTAAGAGTGAATGAAGGGTGAAGATGAACTGGAGTGAATGGTTTGATGGGACATCGTGAGGAGGTACGAGTAATGATGGTGGACGGTCGTGGTATTAAGGAAAAATAATTAAGAGTGGCAACTCGAGAGTCGAACGTCTTTAAAAATGGTGGCAGACACAGCAGTGCATAGGGATTGTACCATGACGATATTTGCAGCTAGATAGCAGAATCTGGGATTGGAATGTACCTTGCATGCCGACACGTCAGCATGGCGACCCAGAGTTGGTACGCGGTAAGATGAACTGAAGCCGTTTGATTTGTTCCTGGAAACTGAACCTGGACTTGAGGAAGCTGAGGACATGCCGTAGTGGTATGACCCTATTCTTGACAAAGATAGCATTGTGCTTTAGAAGGATCAAAAGGACTTCGGGAACCTTGACCCCTAGATTGTTGGGGTTGCTGAGACTGTTGATATTGTTGAGGCGGATAGGATTGATGTTGTGGATATTGCTGTGGTGTGGTCTGTACCTAGAAGACCATTTTTTGCCTGAAGGGTGTAGGATGAGCACGGGTACACTCTTCAGTAGAATGATTGCACATATTGCAACGCTTACAGTGAGGAGGACCATTGGAAGATTTACACTCATTTGCAAGATGAGTTTGGCACCAAATCTGACTTCGTTGAGAAGGAGCAGACTGGGGAGGTTGTACCGCATTCTGAGGAACCATGACAGGAGGCATGAAGGGCAGCTTTGTGAGGAAAACACCCCCAGAAGACACATTGATGGAGTAATTCACCAATTTGATGGCTTGCTCCAAGGTCTTGGGACGTAGGTACTCTGTCATAAGACGAATTGCAGGAGGGAGACCCTACAGAAACCATACTAGAATCTGGCTCTGCGTGGGATACTCTTTAAGTTTGCTGACAAGAATTTGGAGACGATCCACAATTCATGGGCAGACTCCGTGGGTTGCTGCTGAAGATCATTGAGCTGTTTCAGAAGCTGTTGATCATCATCCATGGTGCCATAATGAGAGAGAAAGGCAGTCTTCATCTCTTGCCAATTTTGTTTCTAGTGACTTTTGTTGGCCATGAGCCACTGATGAGGGGCTCCTCGCAGCATGGTGGAGAAAATGTGGAACTTGAGTTGAGGCTGAGAATGGCCATTCAGAATAGCCAAGGCCTCAAATTCCTCCATATGAGTTGATCGAGGGGCTTCCCTTTGGTATTCCCAAAAATCGGATATGTGAGCTTGAAATTTTGAATAGGGGACGGAGCCTGAACTTGCGTGTAAAGTGGTGGAGCATAAATGGGAATATATCCTTGAGGTACAAATGAGCTGGGAACAAGGTGGTGGCATAGGAACCAAGAAACCAGGTGGTCCAAAGAGAGGCGCATCCGTGGGCAAAGGGCCGTGGGTCCCTCCTCAGTTAACTTGAGATCAGTAATGTTGTAAACTGGAACCGAGTGCTAAAAGGAGGGAGAAGACTAAAATTCATGAACATGAGGAGGGCCAAAAGAGACATGAGGATAGCCCATCCCAGTCGGAGGAGAAGAGGTTGCGAAGGCAAAGGAGTGTGACCAGAAGGGATATGAATGTAAGTGCTGCCTGGAGTTTGAAAATAATGAGGAGTAAGATGGACCGGTGTATGATGTGGTGACTGTGGTTAAGAGCAGTGTTTGCAAACAGGGGGAGACCCTGGTCGAGAATTGACACGATGGATGGGCAGTGCCGACTGAGCGCATGAGCAGACACGGCCTCCTTCAATGTCAGTGTCAGGATCATACATTTTGCGAGCAGCTTCACGGCGCTGGTGGCGTTCCAATCGAGCCGCAGTTTGGCTAAGAAGTCCCTCAGGAATGAAAGCACGAGCAGACATATTAAGGGGGGAAAAAAAGAACTAAGACCCGGTAGCGGCGACAGTGTTTAGGGTCTGGGTTTGAGATCTCCTGCAAGACAGCCCTCTATGAGGACCCTTGGATCAAACAAGAGAATCCTAGCTAAGTGTTACGCAGGATTTTACAAGGGAGAGAAGAAAAGAAAGGAAAGGAGGGAATAAGACAAAAATAGTAAGCGAAAATAAGACTTTCTTGATATCAACTTGAGTACATGAACTCTCGTCAAGCGAGAGGAAAACAATCGAGACAAGGCCAAAATCTCATCTAAAAACTTGAGGTCTATCTCTACTCATATATATAGTACAATGGTCTTGGGCCCAAAATAGGTAGGTGGCAGGTTTCAGTTACCAACTCTCGGATCAACGCCTGATGTTTGGGAAATCTGGCAGCACCTTCATTTTGTGCCTGGAATCCCGCTGACTTTGGACTATACTCCACGGAGGCCATCATTTGTCCGTTCTGGGTCTCTTCTTTGAATCGGGCGTGGTCCCTGCGCACGGGTTTTAGGGGCGTGGATCTACTTCTCCCGATGCTTCACACGGTGCCTTATTCCCCGCCTCGCCTCAGTGGTTCTCAGAATAGTCCCTGCACTGGACGTCTGGGACTAACAAATAAAGATACTTATTAATGGTGGAATTTTGAGATCGGGGGCTTTGAATACCTAATCGACACGTGAAATCTTGAGAAGATCCGCCCTTTTCTCCCAGTTTGACATCTGACACAGGCTTGCTGGATACAGCTGTACGACGCCAATTTCTGAAAAAGATAAGTTGCATTTACATAGCTGGTCACATTTCTTCCATCTTAAAAACGTGGCACTTTTCTATGATTTCAAATGGCGGCAGAGAAAAATTGCTATAACAGAAAAAATAAAAATTAGAAACTAGATTACATACGTTCAGATAATACAAGTTTGAATTGTGCGCATCCGTTTAGTTTTGCAAATACAATTACATTGCTATAATTATCAAAGAAATCCACAAACATACTAAGACAAACAAAATGTAAATGAGTGTTGCCAATGGTTGGAGAGGGTGCGGGGAAAATGGTTTGTCGGTTGGCGGTGTGAAATTGCCGGAAGTTCGGAGGTGAGCTAGTTGTGGGGGGGGGTGTTGGGGTGTGTGTGCACATTTGGATGCACAGTTTATTTGTGTGGAGGTTAAGGGTTGTTGTTTATGTAGCGTTCGTTAGTATAAGGTATATGCCTTGCTAGGCATGCCAGTGCAACATGTTGATGGGCGGAGTGGGCTTGACGGTATTCATGTTATTGAAATATATGCACTTGGTTGGCTATATGTGATAAATGAGAGATGTTGATTAGAGGATATTGATGTGGTATCATTAGATATGCATATTTGAGCTCATGACTATCAAGTTTGAATGATGGATGTTGACTATGTGAAGGCATATTGATAAGATTGAGGGATTTGGACTGTTGTAACGACAGTTTTCGGTAAAGTGAGTTGATAAATTTACTAGGTGGACCCAATCTGTAGTTCTTGACGGGTACGTGCAATGGGTTTAAACTGAAGCCGACTAAATCGATTTGGTACCTAGAGTTCAGAACTGGTTGGACATCTTGCAGGGAGCAGGGAGCATCATACAAGGCTAGTGTGGTATGGAACATGGGTGTTTCATAAGAGCAGGGCTGAATATCACACGGGGTTTCTGCAACGGTTGCGTCATGATAGGTTTGTTGTGTTGGTAGGCATTTACAACAGGTTTGCAGAGGGATTAGTTCTTATGCTTGTGAGGAACATCATCTTAGGTGAAGAGTGAGATTGCAATCAGTTGTTATTGAGTGGGTGAGGTTGAAAGCATTGAGAGCATTGCTTTAGCAGTAAAATGTATCTAAAGGGCTGGAAATGATTCAATTAATCACCCTGTCTCTTGTCTCATCAGGCACTATCTTCATAAATGCCACCTTTTAGAGAATGTAAGGATGTCTCTTCCCCATAGTCTTTAGTTTGATTTCAGTGTTCCTAACAGTATTCCAGGAATAATAAAGAAATGGATTAAGGCATGGAACTCAGTTAAAGGGATGTACTCTTGGAAAGAAGGCCTCTCTAAATATCAGACCATTTTTTGGAATCCTTCATTGCTCTTAAATAATCCTCAAATCTGTCTAAGTCTTCAGTTTCCTATCCAATGCAGGAAGTGGACAGACCGTGGGATTATCTATATCTCTGATTTTTTTGATGATAATGGGGGCTTCACCGAATTTCAAGATTCTATCCGAAGAGATTTGGGAGAAGAACATGCCACATTATATCAGATTATAAAGGAAACTCTAAGTGAAGGCAGGTGGCATAATCAAACTACTCAGTGGCACATTAAGGGTATGACAGGCTTTAAGGTTAAAAAAGCCTGTAGGTATCTTGCTCATGATTTATTTATTTCTATCCACCTGAAATGGAATATTAATGAAGACAGGTATATAGCTAATCTTATGTCCATGTGGAACTCACCTATAAATCCTAAAATAAAATCTTTTATGTGGCAGCTTTGGCATAGGGCCGTTGCCACTAATGCCAAGAGATTTAGGTTGAGAATGGCTCATTCTAATGTGTGTGTAAGGTGTTTACAGAAAATTGAAAATGAGGAACATCTCTTTCAAGGATGTCTATGGGCAGAGTGGGTTTTAGAACTTGCATCAGAGGAGTTCAACATTCCTTAACTTTCTACCACTCCTCCGGTGGATATCCTTTTCCCCCAACATCCAAATAATTGGAGAATTTATATCCACCTTTGAAGAATGTGGAAAGCTCGCAACTCTTAAATATTTGAGCAGGAGATTATATGGCCCAAAGTTGTTATTTAGCAAGTCAAATATGACATTGCTTGGATTCAGGAGGTATTTGAAACAGACTAGTTCTTATCTCTGATTTTGCAGATAATACTTTGATCCTGATGCGGACTCTGAAATGGGACAGGATTAACTTGATGATTAATTCAATGTGGTTGGACCAAGGGCTGCATAGCTTACCCTGGAGACTCATGCAGATGTGAATGTTCATGCACTCAGAATTATGACGCTAGAAGATGGCTCATTTGTGAGGCTATGGACAAAGCTAAAAAATTTAATCCAGCAAAGTGCCATCTGTGTGATTGCCCATACTGTGACTTCATCAACCTTAGCAGGGGAACAGGAAGGAAAGACAAGGCATAATGAATTCCAGAAGTACATCAAAGTATAACATGTTTTGGCTATGCATTCCAGACTTTTTATGCTGATATTGTTAAAATGCTTTCATAAATAGGGGGTTTTATAGGCTTCCCATATAAAAAAGCTATTTTTTCTCAAGGGTATAACTTCCCTCTAAAAAGGTCATCTGCAACTTATTATGTACTACTATGCACCCTTTTTATACTACTTTTATACATTAATATATCAATAATAAAAAAAAAAAGAGGTTGAAAGCATTGAGCAACAAGGATGGTAGAAGGAGTAGTGTGGATTGGAGCGAAGTAGGCGAATGCCATTTGGATTAACTGGTTTGTGTAATTAAGAGGTATCCAACTGCTACCACATTGGCTTAAGAACACTCAAAATATTCATGTCATCTGTGCTTGAATTTGTATATTTCTAGCACGACAGCCCAATCCCTGTACACACGTATTGCAGAAGGTCAGTTTGCATTTGTAGTTTTGGCTTAGAGTTTGTTTGTTGTTCAGCCTTTTGTGCAACTATGTTTGTTTTCACTTTGTGTTGCTAGGGGATGCCAAACGGCTGGCACATCAACTTTGAAATATTGAAGTAATGTATGCTTAATTTTATATATTTCTAGCATGCGAACGAAGCTTCAGATGTAAGGTGCATTTTATTAATCTCTAGTTCGAAAGAGGATGTCAGATTTGTATTGGCTTCAGGCTTACTACCTAATGAAACCATGTGGCATGACCATGTGCGATCATTAAGTTTTGTGATTGCTTATTTCCCCTTCGCCATGGGCGTGTCAACGGAGTGCTTGAATGAACAAGTGATATTAAATAATTCAAGATGTGAAATAATGTGCTGGATGTTTTAAGTTATTATAATGGTTTTCCATAAGAAGCTAGGTGTTCTAGGTGTTTATATGCCCTCAATATGTTACTAGTTGGTAATACCACTGCAACCAACAGCTGAGATGTGTTCTCAACTATAAAATTTGAGGACGGGTTATTAAAGAGCACGTAAGAAATATCCATTGCTTTAACATGTGCGATTTGAACCCTATTTCTATTAGGAGAAACAGCTATGTGTCATCTAGATCTAGATGCCAGATATTAAGTTTCGTATTGTATTAGAACTTCTGACTCTCTAAATAGTGTGCAAAACTTAAATATCAATAAAAGACAATGGATTTTATTAAATTAACATACAAAGTGCACAAAACATATTCAAAGATCATGTGCCCAAAAGATGGTTGCCACTTTATGTTGGGGTCATGTTATAAGCAGATAGAATGTGTTTTATTATATTTTGAAGTAAACCTATAGTCTGAAAGGGGTCGAATGCAAAAAAGACACCTTGTACATAGAATTTAGAAGTTGTTAAAATAAAGCAGGAATGTGTGCCGAAAATCCTGCTGCTATGAATGTAACCGACGAACTGATCATTGTGAATATAGCTCTGACGGTGATGATCTGAATGTATGTGTTGATTGAAACAATGAAATCGGCTTGAGGTTTCAGATCGAATGACATACCTAAGTCTATAGTTTAGCTGCCTGGTTATTTGGTTTAGCGAATAGATAAGAGCAAAGTATTCAATGGTCAATTGGGTTAGCATGGAAAATAAAATTGAGGAGAAACGGGAATGAATAGATGCTAATAGAAATAGATACAAGTTAGAAGTTGATGTGCCACTTGTTCCCCCTGAAGTGGCACTTCCTTCAACACCTGTACCTGCAGCACTTGCAGTACTTTCAACTCCACCAACAATGGAGCTACCACTGGTTATTCCTGTGGAACTCTTCCTTCTTGGAGCAGAGTCATCGATCAGATGCCATAGTCCTTCTGCCTCCAGTACTCTCCTCATCTTAGTTTTTCACACTTGAAACCCAGCACCACCTTTGTACACATCAGTTGTACTCATTACTGAAGCTCCAAACCTGCTAGACATTGTAACAGATAATTGCTCTGATACCAATTGATAATTTGAGGAACCGACACTATCTTTTTGATGATGAAGAAGAAGTCAAAGGTTGCAGGCAGAAGGCATAATAAGTTGCAAAGTAAGTGCAAGTATCTTGCTGAAACTCAGAGATAAGAGTCCGAAAGAAATGTGGCTGTATTTGCTCATAAATTTTGAGGAAAAATCCTCATCTCAAGTTGACATTTTGGAAAAGGATATCAGACAATTAAAATATCATGAGAACGATGATACTCCTGAGTTCTTTGATAAACTGGTCAATCTATTAGCAGACCTTGAAGGAGATGGTATAACATACAATGCAAAACATCACGTGTTGATCATATCCAGGGCATTGTCGGAATTTGAGCAATTGTTTGTGTTGATTAGGAATGTTGCAAAAACAAGAGAACAGGCTGAGGAAATGATGCGAACAGAACTTGAGCAGAGAAATTATTGAAAGATGAGGAAAATAAAGTTTCTGAAATACTATATGCTGGGAAAACAAAGTCAAAGGAAGCTTGTAATAGCAGTAAAATCAGAAATGAAGACAAATCTATTGGACCATGCTTTTACTGCAATATGTACGGCCACCTGAAACTCAGTGAAAGTATAGAATGTTATAATTGTGGAGGACGTGGACATTTTGCTTCAAACTGCTCCAGCCCGAAACAATTAAAAGGAAGAGGAACCACTCAAAGGGAAGGAAGAAGTACAACAAGAGGATGGGGAAGAAAGCATGCAAATGAGAATCTTACACAAGAAGTTGAGGGACTTGAAGAAGAAATCAATGATGACACTGAGGTACCTTGTTCATTATTAATTTTTGCTAGCAAATCTGAAGCTAATAACAGTGATCTTTTAATTCTAGATAGTGGTGCAGAGAAATCCATAACTAAATCTATAAAGTTACTCAAGGCGTGCAGTGGGAAAGCAGCAGGACATGCGCAAGTCGGAGATGGTGATATGAAGAAAATTGAAGATAGTGGAATTTTAGAACTCTTTGATTTAGAAGGATATGTTGTGAATCTTAGAGATGTTTTGTGTGTGCCAAGATTAGTTAGGAATCTTATTTCAATTTCGCAGCTAGTTGACATGGGCTAGAGAGTCATATTTGACAAGCTTGATCGTAAAATATGTAGCATTATAACATGGGGTTTTTTTTTGTGATTTTATACGCTTGTTGGCATGGTTTTTATATGATTTCATGGATGTATTGCATGAGGCATACTAATCAGTATATCTAGAGTGCACTCCACATTTTATTGTCTAAATTCCATATCATCAATGGTTCACTTTAGGGTTATTTTAGGGTTTTGAGTTTATATTTTAGGGTTGTGAACACACCATGTTATGGTGCAATAGATTTGAGGGATGTTGTTATGGTGCAAACAGTGAAACATTTGTTTTAGGGTTGTAAAAGAGGAAGATTTGCTTATTCTTTGGAAGCGGCTATCTTTGGGGGCATTTACGCGGTTGGTGAAGCAAAGTTCGGATATGTCTGTTCGTGATACATGCATCGGAGTTGGGTTATTCTGGGGGTAATATAAGAGATGTATTAGGGTTGTCGTTTTGGTATGTGTATCGGACATCGTGTATTAGTTTAAGGCTAACTCAGCGTGGCGGTTTTCTTTAATCAATTCGTTTCGGCGAGAAGAGGATCCCATTGCGGGTTTCGCAATTTGTGCAGCAATCCGGATATTGGATTAGGAAGAGGCTTTGCAATCCGGATATTGGATTCGAGGAAGAGGCCGTGTAATCCGGATATTGGACTCGAAGAGGTCATTGCAACCCGGAAATCAGATTTCGGAAGAGGTTTGTTATTTCTTTGTTGATAGAACTCGATCTTACGTTGAAAACGCAGGGTGCAACATGAGCTTGATTGATGTCACATTTGGCAGCTCAATAGTTTCGATTCGAAACTCTTCTTGCCGGACTTTAAGCTTAAAAATTTAAAACCCCATTGTGATTTATCCTTATTTCTCGTGAGGAGGAAGTGCATTTCGGTTTTAGTACTTGGATTGGCGGTAAAAGTCTTCTATTGTTTTTCTTCGAGTACTTGGTATTTGTGATCGTTTTGCGGACCTAACTCTATTTTTCTCAATATCTCGAAATTTGCAGCAGATGACAAACATGGGTCATTAGAGCCGGCGTTGGTCATGCACTTGGAGTTCGGCTACAACGGGGAACTACCAGCTATTTATAGGTGAAGATTACTTGCTTTGTGGAGATCGGGTAAGATCTTCTTCCTCTTTCAAATGCTTTGTGCTCTTTATAAATTGGTTTGAAGTCTCTTGATGTTAATTGCCTTTCAATAAATGTAACTTTGTGAGTGCATGTAACTCCATAAGGCAAATCGATCTAAATTGTTGATCCTAAAATTTTGGGATGTAATATTTTTGAGAGACTTTTTAAACCATAAAGGTCATGTCGAGCTTGAAGTTGAATGCGTTGCATTTTTAGGAAAACAGGAAAACACGACTACTGTTAAGATGTGATATTGTGAAGACACCATCGCACCTTTCCCCTCGATACGGGATGTCTATTCCTAAATGCCACAATTACCAAGTATGAAAATACTTGGTGATAAATGCTTTTTTGTGCAAAAAAGAAGATGGATACGGTCATCATTTTTTGTCCAGCTTCTTGGTTTACATTGCATATATTGATGCTACAACTGTGAGTGTTGGTTTTAGCTCGTCTTGGAATACAAGGCTCTTCGCACTTTATTTTTAGCAGTGAATACATCTAGCGACATTCCGGAGATATCAAGTATTCTGCCAAATCATCTGTTAAAGTGTTCTTTGATACTTGAATGAACCATTCACAAATGTTCAATCGATTACAAACATATCGAGGTAATGAAAAAAGATTATATTGTGCGCAAGGCTTATTATCTAGATATTGAACTATTCAATATTCTTGTAACATATGCTTGAAACAGATGTTTGAAGTCTTTATTTTCCTATTTGCCTTCAAATCTTTTGATTGAATCATTAATAATCTCCAACAACTCTAATTATACTTCCCCCTTAATAATAGTTTTGAGTTCTATTGAAGTTTATGGATTTTTAGCTTAAATTGCTTATATTCGCAACATCAACTCATCTAAATGTTATATAACGTTGTTTGTTTTTGGCCCCGAAGGGGCAAAATTTTTTTTTAACCTATAACACAAACCATTACGTTACACGCATTAAAATTAAATTCCCCCTTAAACCCCTTTTGTCGGGGCCAAAATTTTTTTTAACCTATAACACAAACCATTACGTTATACGCATTAAAATTAAATTCCCCCTTAAACCCCCTTTTGTTTGGGTGCATATTCACACGGGGGGTGACGCAGGGCAGCGAGAGCCCTTATAATTATGTTTTGCATGTACAAAATTAACACCATATAGTATATTGCCTGAAATCTTATAGTATTTTGCAAATCTTGTTATATAGTATAACAAATTCTATACGTCTATATCCCACAAACGAGGAACTTTGTGTACGGTGTAGATTAAGGAATAAGGGGTGAATATGCCTATCCAACAGCTCTACGTGGAAATGAAATAAAATTTCTTGGTAAACGCGTGGGCAATTTGTTTGGTATACATAATAAATGTGTTGCAAGTGCAAATCTGTTGACAACCATCTAAGAGGATTTGGCATGAAAGACTATGTCATACAAGTGAGAAAAATATGGAATCAATGGAAAAAGAAGGATCAATAAGCATTTCTGATAAAACAAATGACATGCCTTAATTTGCATTGGATGCATATTGGACAAACATTGCAGGATGCCGTTCATGAAATCAAAGAAACGAGCAAAAAGGGTACTCGAATTGGTGCATACGGATTTGTGCGGTCCATTGAACACCATTAGCATGTCAGGTAAGCGGTTTTTTTATTACATTTGTAGATGATTACAGTAGAAAAACAGTTTGATATTGTCTAAAAACCAAAGACTTAGCATTCGATGCTTTCAAAGCTTTTGCGGCAGAGGTTGAAAATGAAACAGGCAAAAGTATTAAATGTGTTAGATTAGACAGAGGAGGAGAGTATATGTCTGGCAGATTTATTAGATATTGCATTGAGAAAGGAATTAAGAGGCAATACACTTGTAGTCACACACCACAACAAAATGGCGCGTGTAAAAAAAATAGAACTATTGCGGATGCAAGTGAGAGCAATGCTCAAGAATAGCGGACTACCAAATTTATTATGGGAGGAGGTCATTAAGGCAAGAGCAGTTGTATATTCAAAATTTGCTTCCGACTTCAAGCTTAAATGGAGATATTCGGAAAAGACTATGGTGCGGAAAGAAACCATCATATAATCACCGAAAGCCTATGGATGTTTGGCATTGAGAGTCAAACTAGATGACAAAGCTTGTATAACCTATATGGTTGGATATGATAGAAATTCAAAAGGATATAGATTATATGACGTAAATAGAAGGAAAATTATCACGAGCAGAGATGTCACATTTAAATAAGAAGTATTATACAAGCCAAACCCGATCGTGACGTAAACTATGCATAATATAGTTCTTTACATACACAAAGAAAGCAAACGGAATGATAAAGATTGGGAGAAATCAATGATGGCGAGAACCTAATGAGCATAATAAAGTTAGCGACACAAAGAGCGAAAAAACAGAGTGATAAAGATGGAGAGAAATCAATGATGGAGTACCTAAGTGATGATGACGATGTTGAACCACAAAGTGACAGCTCAAAGGTGATGAATGAGGCGCAAATTCCGACTAAAATTAAAAGGTATAAAGCTGTCAGAAAAAGAAGAACAGAAGCTCAAAGGTTAAGAGATGAGCTGGGGACTGAAGTTGAAAATTATGGAAGACTAGATGGAAAAAGCTTGAGACTTGCTGAGAATGTAGAAGAGACAAATATAGAAGCCGTAATAGTGACAGAAGCAAATGTACCACGGAACTTTGAAGAAGCCATTCATTCACCAGAGGCAGATAAGTGGAAGAAAGCAATGCAAAATGAAATGGATGCATTCAATGAAACTCATACGTGTGATGTAGTAGATCTGCCCGAAAATAAAAATATTGTGGAAAATAGATGGATATACAAGATGAAGCTTGAAGCTGATGGAAAGACACCAAAATTTAAGGCACAATTAGTGGCTCAAGGGTTCTCACAAAAGAAGGGGCTGGATTATGGGGAAACTTTTTCACTCTTCGTAAAGCTAACAAGCATTAGAGCACTGTTGGCAATGGCAAATGGCCATGACATGGATCTCCATCATATGGACATAACGACAACGTTTCTCAATGCAAAATTGGAAGAAAAAATGTTTATGAAAGAAGCTCCAAGATTTGAGAAAGACAGCAATAAAGTGTGGAAACTCAATAGAGCAGTGTATGGTCTCAAGCAGTCACATAGACAGTGGTACAAAACCGTGGATTCATATTTAAGAGAAAAGAAGTTCTCAAAATTGAACTGCGATGGAAACTTGTACATTTTAAAACAAGAAAAGGATTTTTGCATCAGCGCACTTTATATTGATGATTGCATAATGGCAGCAAACACAATGGACATAATGAGTACCACGAAGGAGATCTTGAAAAAAAGGTTTAAAATGACAGGTCTTGGGGAACTGCACAAGTTTCTAGGCGTTGAGGTACAAAGAAACAGGCAGAAAAGAACATTGACAATTAATCAGCTAAAGAACATTGAAGGAATGTTGCATAGATTCAAAATGGAAGAATGTAATGGAGCCAAAACGCCA
This sequence comes from Isoetes taiwanensis, assembly GCA_021234155.1. Classification (NCBI taxonomy): domain Eukaryota; kingdom Viridiplantae; phylum Streptophyta; class Lycopodiopsida; order Isoetales; family Isoetaceae; genus Isoetes; species Isoetes taiwanensis. Next base: position 66,522 of record JAJEKV010000646.1, read on the forward strand.
ATAACTCCAGGTACAAAGATTTCAAACGATCTGTCACCTAAAACCATTGTTTCGAGTTGTCTGCACATTATTCCAGCTTATAACATGAAGGGGAAAATGTTGAGGTCATGTTATAAGCATATAGAATGTGTTTTATTATATTTTGAAGTAAACCTATAGTCTGAAAGGAGTCGAATGCAAAAAAGACGCCTTTTGTGAATATAGCTCGGCGGTGATGATCGAGGCATTATGTGTTGATTGAAACAATGAAATCGGCTTGAGGTTTCAGATCGAATGACATACCTAAGTCTATAGTTTAGTCGCCTGGTTATTTGGTTTAGCGAATAGACAGGAGCGAAGAATTCAATGGTCAATTGGGTTAGCATCAAAAATAAAATTGAGGAGAAAGGGGAATGAATAGATATTAATAGAAATAGATACAAGTTAGAAGCTGCATTGTAAAGATAGTGTTGGTTCCGCAAATTATCACTCTAGGTGATATAGGTGATATAGCACTGCAATAATTATACAGCTTTGGTCCATGTCCAAACACCTTTCTATTGCGACTGGGGGACCTGAAGATGCCATCTATTAGATGGAGGCAAGATTTCAAAATGTAGAAGCAATTTATACACAGAAGAAACAAAGCGCCCTGGCTTGATACCCTAATAGCAACCCCATACAACTACTTCAATTTGTAGGCAGGAATTCTGTGGCAGCAATGCAGCAATACGAGTCCAAATTACCCTATCCCATTTGTACAACAAGGATTTTATTCTGCCATGACATGAGATGACCAGACTTATACTAAGCTGCAATAGTGCTTATACCAGCTGCTATCCATCGTCGTGAAGTCCTATTAGCTGGACCGTACAAGGGCTGGCATATTCAAAGATGACCACCCGATGGACTCACACTCTATCCTCGACCGTCGATTCACAAGGTGATTCCCACCTCAGGAATCACCTGCACACTTGTTGAAGATTCCAGAGAACAGAATAACCAATGTACTAGACCCAGGTGTGCACACCATGGGGATCCTGGAGGCCGGGATTACCGTGATAAGGGTTCTGCATATCAACTGGTCGCACGTGATCCCGAAGATGGATATCACCAATTTCGGGAACCAGGGATCTCGGAGGTCGGGAACACCATGGCTGTTGACGATTTCGCATATCAGACACGGACGTGGGATATCAGAGGAGGGGATCACGCAAACTCGGGAGCGAGAATCCTGGGAGCCGGGATCACGATAGTTCAGAGGAGGGAATCACAACTGTGCCATGGACGAGGATCTTCGAGGAGGGGATTATCACAATCGATATCAGGGGAGGTTATCAGTCCAGGCCAGGGAATCTCGAACGAGGAAATATCTCAAGGTAATCTCGGAGTTGGCTGCAGATGGCTGAGATTTAATGGGGCATTGGATGACATAGAACATCTTGAAGGTACCTGGGTTGTGTCAGTACTCGAAACGGGGTTCGAAAATATATTCTGTCAAGGAAGGATTGGGATCTCGGAGGACGGTATTTCCAGACCTGGGATCCTTGAAACCAGGGTAAGGGTGCATCCCCATTACGCAATACGCCCAAAATGTGCGGGTAACCGTGACAACTTGTAATTTACATGTGGAATTAAGCGTGCCCTATTTCATTTAACTAGAGTTGGATTTTCTCGATATGGTACGGGCACGGAACTCTAATTCAGATGGATTCGAAAAGCTTCTGAATACCCTAAATTAGAATTGGGTTTATCCTGTAGCAATATTTCCTTTGTCTTCTTCCTGATTTTGTTTGTCTTCTTCTTGATTTGATTTCGTTTGTCATCACAGGTGCAATGGCAATGGCGGTCTAAAAAACTGGTAACTGGAACTATGAAATTGTTGCGTGAAATTGCGGTCTTTGGCCTAATGGGGATACACCCTAAATATACCCTCACCTAAATACGCCCCTATGGTGCGTCTCTATTTCTTCTACTTTGTTGATATTGGGTGGAATACCGTAACGGGCCCATGGTAGACCGCTCGAGTATTCGATCCTTGAATGTGCCTGTGGGGCGTTCCCGAGACAAGGGCATAAATGGGTAGAAGCAACTACTCATAAACGCGTCTAGACGGTTTTGCTTTCGATTGGCTAAGGGCATGTCGGTTAGGAACGTCCACGGTTGGTATCGAGCATAGTTGGATCCTTGGATGTATGATAGCGAAGTCTAGATTCAAGTTGAGGTTGTTGGATTATGCTAATAGTATTCAATTGAATATATGTGGAGATGGTGGCTTTAGAGGAGGTGACAAATTGTTTTATGAAGGTATATGAAATTGATTACATGGTATTTCTATAATCTTGGTTGATTTTCTATCCTGCAAAGCAGATAAGCCAGAAAATGTACGCCATCAAGGGGCTAACTTTGATTTAGGGTTGCCATGTGCATAGCATGGAAGTGATGCTCGAGGGAGATTAAGGTACAAGTATTGCGTTTCACTTTGGTAACCACTTCTTATAATGTAGATGTGATATCGTAGTAGCATACTCTGGTGGCACGAAAATTTGGAATAAGTAGTGCATGGTATATAATGCCTATAATATTTCGGGAAGGTTCATCTCACCACGAATAAGATTCTTGATGTGATGTTAGGAGCATCCTTTTGAAGCTAAAATTGAGAAAACCATGCAACATCTATATATTGATATCCAGTGGTAAAATAACAATATGTTGCTAAGTTGATAGCATTCAGGCTATGGTTGGATAAGGTTACAACACGGTGGTTGTAAGACAAATTTTGAGAATGCTTAGATATGGTTATAAAATAAGATTGACATGATAGTTGGATTGAAGCTCATGTGTAAATAGCAGATGTATGACATAGAAGGAAATATCATGATTACATCATGGTCCTACTTGAGGTCTATAAAGTTGTTGACCCTAGGGTTATGGCTAGAATCGTCGGTGATAGCCTTGAAAAAGTTCTTGGCCTTGAAAAAATTCTTGGAGTATAAGAAAGCACTTAATGGAACAAAGTGGTCAGGTTACGCATTTATATTTAGAGAATGATATCCACTTAAATTATGGCAGATTGAAGAATTGATTGGCCAAGATTGAACAATGTTATCCATCTTATGGATAAGGAAGAAGAAGACGATGAATAGAGGAATAACATATTTAATCGTGGTAGTAGGTAAACCATGAAGTTGAACGAAAGTGTTGTTAGATAAAGTCCAGACATGAGATAAAGGCTGAGGGGACTGTATAGACATGGGGGAAGTGCCATTTTTTTAAAAATCTTAGAATGTAATAGAAGAGTTGTAAGCACATCTAGTAATGGTGCTTTCATGTATCATAATTATTTGGCATGCTAGAAGTGATTGTAGATTAAAGGAGGGATGGTGATTGCATTAGTTGATTAAGGATATAGTCAAAGGATTGAAGTTGTGAACGAAGTACATGAAGTAAGAGCTTCATTGAAATTAACGGCAATTGATGCCTATAAAATCTTGTTGAAAGACTAACCAGTGTGGTGGGGTAATATGTATGGAAGTAGGCTAGATATAGAGATCAAGTGTATAGCCTAGGATACTTCAATGTCATTGGATTCTGTACCATGGGCTATAATTCTTATGGGATCCCTTGTATCAACTTAAGTATGTTATCTAGCTATAAGATACCCAGACTGGGGGACTTGATTATGCATTTTGCTTGTTACTTTTTGGATTTGGCCACCCAAGAAGTCTCGAGAGATTACATATCTAGTTCGACCTGAGTATCTCTTTGGAATGACGTGTTTTTTTTCTATGGCACGTACCTTCTGTATGAAAAGTTGCATTAATTGCATTACGTTTATTAGATTGAATTGGGTATATATGTTCCTCTTTCTGATGCATAGAGTATACTCATAATATTTGAGTTAGTTCTAGACTCGGTGGTATGTTAAATTAAATGTTATAAGGGTCGTGCATTGGAGCTATCTAATATGTATCTTTCCTTTAGCTTAAACTACTTGTATGAAGCTAGCTTTGAACTTTCAAGTTTGGAGAGGCATCGTCTTGGATTGGAAGGCTAAGCAATTGTGTTTGACAAGGATGGGTCAGTTCTGGGGGACAAAATTGTATTCATTTTGCAAAGTTGGTTAAGGGCATGTCGGTTAATAATATTATATTTGGCATCTCATAGGCCAGATTTGGCCTCCGTGGACATTAAAATCTCCTTCCTTCCTTCCTTCCTTCCTTCCTTTCCTTATGGGATTTTTGCATGGGACACTCATGGAAGCCGTCGATGGAGAATATATTCCACATATTCTACTCCATCAACACCCCATGATTTTTGGACATGTGGAAGACTAGCCTTTCGTCTCCATGTACAAACATTACAATCAAGCATTAGGAACATTCATAAGGAAAATTATTCAAATAGTAGAAATCTACCACATCATAATGCATCAAACTCAAAATCATGCATATCAAGAGGAATGTATGAAGCATCCACAGCCGGGCTATCGAGAGGCGACGGTCGCACTCCGCTATCTACATGAATATACTCATCCCCGCTACTACCACGATCTGCACTGCCTTCTCTATCCTCAAAGGTATCACCAACATGTCAAAACCGCCTCCTTCTTTTGCCTATTCGCTCAACAGGCATGATTCCAGGTTGGTTGCCAAACAAGGTCATTCTCACGTCCTTGTAGGCACATCGTTCAGGGGCTAGCATTATGCGCCATGCCGCCTGCACATGCTCAAGGGAAATGTATGTCGAATTATTGGGTAAAACCCATGAGCTTGCCAACCTGAACTTCGTTGTCTGCAACATTGACTTCACAGTATGCACGAAAGAGGCTGTTCGAAATCTGCCAGTATGATACAACAAGTAATGAAAGGCTCTTCTCATAATGTTGCGATTATCAAGCATAATCACATGCTTGATATCCCCAGCACCATAGAGGGCATATATTTCTTTCCCAGATCTCACATGCTCAGTCGTAACATTGTGCATGTGGACCTTAAAACGAAGCTTGCCTATATCTTTTAGGCAGTAACCAACTATTCCCTCGAAGCAATGCAGTCTACTTCCCGTCAAGGCCTTGCAAAGGATAATTGCTCCGGCGGGTCTACTATCCTTCCATTATAAGAAGTTTTTGATCCTAACATTTATGCTTGGCCTGCAATCTCATAATGGACTGCACATGTAAGTGGTCCATAGACGATCCTCGCTCCAAGGCCACGACCCCAACCTCACAGTTCTGCTCCAAGAATTCTACCATTCTGTCATACAAGGGCACATGAACATTTGCACCTCCAAAGACTATTGTGACGCTAACATCCAAGGCTGCAGGCACATCGACGACTTCCTCATTAGGACCGCTCGCTATGTCGTCGCTCACATGCTCTTCCAACACAATACAGATCTTCCTCGGTCTACCTCGTCCACGTTTCCCCCCTCTACCTTTGCTCACGTATGTTCTTCCATCTCCCTCAGACTCTGGCATACTCCCCTCTTCCAATGAGCACCTAGCAATGACACCATCGAACTTGACCTGTTTTTTTTTCTTCCTCTCTTCTCACGACCTCCCCTTCCTTTCTTACTCACGTCCTCTCTATTTGTTGGATATAAAGCCGGTCTTCAATCTTCAAATACGGCAGCAGCCTCAACAGCGTGCCTATCACCGCCATCATGCCATTGGCAGCCTCAACACTTCTTTTTGCAAGCACGACATCTTCCCTTGAGTGCTCAGCCCGCTGTGCATCACCCCAACTCAAGGCCTCCCGAAATCTACCATTCCCCTCAGCAACGAATTCCATGCTCTTTGTCCCTCCTGCTCCCCATAGTACAGCAGGCCTCTTCTTTCTGGCACACTTCCTTCTAGATTCCCCTTGCTTGATCGTCTCAGGCAGCCACCCCTCCCAATCCAGACTGTGAAATACTTTTCGCGCATCCCTGCCTCTGCAAATGCCACATCAGGCATCCTAAAGCAACACCCTAAGAATGGGCATGTGATACATCCTCATCTTTAGCCTCGTTGCTCGACACATATGCATGCCCGACACTCCTTCTTACACTCATAATTCCTTCCCTGCATGATGGCAAACAGAAACAAGCTCCCCCAAGTCTAAATTCCAATGCTTCTGCTTGGATTCAGATCTCTGCCTATCATAAACTACGTGGCATCATCGGGCTCTCAAGCAAGAGGGCAAGAAACAAAAAAATACAGTCGAGAGCTTTTGGGTATCAGCAAATGTCTGCCATGGACCGGCTCTACAACAATACCTCTGTTCAATAATAAAACCAGGAGCGGGGGCCAATTCACAGCTCGACTTCCCCTCTTTAAAACGTACCGAGAGCTTTTGGGTATCAGCAAATGTCTGCCATGACCGGCTCTACAACAATACCTCTGTTCGATAACAAAACTAGGAGCGGGGGCCAATTCACAGCTCGACTTCCTCTCTTTCTATTCAGCCCGATACTTCTCTCCGCACTCAGAAGCTCTGCATATCAGGAACATAACAAAAGCATTATTCGGACCCGATTCACACTCCACTTCTTCTCCGTCTATTCACAATCCGTCGGCATCAAATGCTAAAGAGGGTACAGAGGCCCAATTCCTTCCCTACCTTGCACGCCACAACAATCACACTAACCCTCGCCCATCACCGGGTTTACAAAGACTGCGCCCAAAACCTATGTTTCCATGCTCAATTCCAGTGACAACCAACACCTCCCCGTTTCCCGATGATCGGAAGACACAAGCACAACAAATCCTAATGACAGAAGAAAATCACAGACAACACTCACCAGCATCCTCCATGACGCTCTTGCCAGTCGCTCCGAGCACAAGTGAGAAAAATACGGAGTCAATGGAAAAAGAAGGATTAATAAGCATTTCTGATAAAACAAATGATATGCCTTAATTTGCATTGGATGCATATTGGACAAACATTGCAGGATGTCGTTCATGAAATCAAAGAAACGAGCAAAAAGGGTACTCGAATTGGTGCATACGGATTTGTGCGGTCCATTGAACACCATTAGCATGTCAGGTAAGTGGTTTTTTATTACATTTGTAGATGATTACAGTAGAAAAACAGTTTGCTATTGTCTAAAAACTAAAGACTTAGCATTCGATGCTTTCAAAGCTTTTGCGGCAGAGGTTGAAAATGAAACAGGCAAAAGTATTAAATGTGTTAGATTAGACAGAGGAGGAGAGTATATGTCTGGCAGATTTATTAGATATTGCATTGAGAAAGGAATTAAGAGGCAATACACTTGTAGTCACACACCACAACAAAATGGCATGGCAGAACGAAAAATTAGAACTATTCTGGATGCAGTGAGAGCAATGCTCAAGAATAGCGGACTACCAAATTTATTATGGGAGGAGGCTGTTAAGACAGCAGTGTATATTCAAAATTTGCTTCCGACTTCAAGCTTAAATGGAGATATTCCAGAAAGACTATGGTCTGGAAAGAAACCATCATATAATCACCTGAAAGCCTATGGATGTTTGGCATTGAGAGTCAAACTAGATGACAAAGCTTGTATAACCTATATGGTTGGATATGATAGAAATTCAAAAGGATATAGATTATATGACGTAAATAGAAGGAAAATTATCACGAGCAGAGATGTCACATTTAAATAAGAAGTATTATACAAGCCAAAACTGATCGTATCAGAAACTATGCATAATATAGTTGCTGACACAGCAGCAGCAAAACGGAATGATAAAGATTGGGAGAAATCAATGATGGCAGAACCTAATGAGCATAATAAAGTTGCTGACACAGTAGTAGTAAAACAGAGTGATAAAGATGGAGAGAAATCAATGATGGAGTACCTAAGTGATGATGACGATGTTGAACCACAAAGTGACAGCTCAAAGGTGATGAATGAGGTTAAATTCTGAATTTGAAATTAAAAGGTATAAAGTCATCGAAAAAGAAGAACAGAAGCTCAAAGGTTAAGAGATGAGTCGGGGATTTGAAGTTGAAAATTATGGAAGACTAGATGGAAAAAGCTTGAGACTTGCTGAGAATGTAGAAGAGACAAATATAGAAGCCGTAATAGTGACAGAAGCAAATGTACCACGGAACTTTGAAGAAGCCATTAATTCACCAGAGGCAGATAAGTGGAAGAAAGCAATGCAAAATAAAATGGATGCATTCAATGAAACTCATACGTGTGATGTAGTAGATCTGCCTGAAAACAAAAATATTGTGGAAAAATAGATGGATATACAAGATGAAGCTTGAAGCTGATGGAAAGACACCAAAATTTAAGGCACAATTAGTGGCTCAAGGGTTCTCACAAAAGAAGGGGCTGGATTATGGGGAAACTTTTTCACTCTTCGTAAAGCTAACAAGCATTAGAGCATTGTTGGCAATGGCAAATGGCCATGACATGGAACTCCATTATATGGACGTAACGACAACGTTTCTCAATGCAAAATTGGAAGAAGAAATGTTTATGAAACAAGCTCCAAGATTTGAGAAAGACCGCAATAAAGTGTGGAAACTCAATAGAGCAGTGTATGGTCTCAAGCAGTCACCTAGACAGTGGTACAAAACCGTGGATTCATATTTAAGAGAAAAGAAGTTCTCAAAATTGAACTGCGATGGAAACTTGTACATTTTAAAACAAGAAAAGGATTTTTGCATCATCGCACTTTATATTGATGATTGCATAATGGCAGCAAACACAATGGACATAATGAGTACCCACGAAGGAGATCTTGAAAAAAGGTTTAAAATGAGGTCTTGGGGAACCGCACAAGTTTCTAGGCGTTGAGGTACAAAGAAAAAAAAAGTAGAAAAGAACATTGACAATTAATCAGCTAAAGAACGTTGAAGGAATGTTGCATAGATTCAAAATGGAAGAATGTAATGGAGCCAAAACGCCAATAACTCTAGGTACAAGGATTTCAAACGATCTGTCACCTAAAACCATTGTTTCGAGTTGTCTGCACATTATTCCAGCTTATAACATGAAGGGAAAAATGTTGAGGTCATGTTATAAGCACATAGAATGTGTTTTATTATATTTTGAAGTAAACCTATAGTCTGAAAGGGGTCGAATGCAAAAAATAGACCTTTTGTGAATATAGCTCTGACGGTGATGATCCGAACGTATGTGTTGATTGAAACAATGAAATCGGCTTGAGGTTTCAGATCGAATGACATACCTAAGTCTATAGTTTAGTCGCCTGGTTATTTGGTTAAGCGAATAGACAGGAGCAAAGAATTCAATGGTCAATTGGGTTAGCATCAAAAATAAAATTGAGAAGAAAGGGGAATGAATAAATGTTAATAGAAATAGATACAAGTTAGAAGTTGCATTGTAAAGATAGTGTCGGTTCCGCAAATTATCACTTTAGGTGATATAGGTGATATAGCACTGGTTTGGTCCATGTCCAAACACCTTTCTATTGCGACTGGGGGACCTGAAGATGCCATCTATTAGATGGAGGCAAGATTTCAGAATGTAGAAGCAATTTATACACAGAAGAAACAAAGCGCCCTGGCTTGATACCCTAATAGCAACCCCATACAACTACTTCAATTTGTGGGCGTGAATTACGTGGCAAAGAATGCAAAGAATAACGAGTCCAAATTACCCTATCCCATCCGCACAACAAGGATTTTGTTACGCCATGACATGAGATGATCGGGACTTATACTAAGCCGCAATAGTGCTTATACCCGCTATCCATCGCCGCGTGAAGTCCTATTAGCTGGACCGTGCAAGGGCTGGCATATTCAAAGATGACCACCCGATGGACTCACACTCTATCCTCGACCGTCGATTCATAAGGAGATTCCACCCGTGAATCACGCACACTTGTTGAAGATTCCAGAACGGAATAACCAATGTACTGGACTCGGTGTGCACACCCGGGGATCCCGAGGCGGGATTACCATGATAAGGGTTCTGCATATCAACCGGTCGCACGTGATCCTGAAGATGGATATCACCAATTTCGGGAACCATGGATCTCGGAGGTCAGGAACACCATGGCTGTTGACGATTTTGCATATCAGACACGGACGTGGGATATCAGAGGAGGGGATCACGCAAATTCGGGAGCGAGAATCCTGGGAGCCGGGATCACGATGGTTCAGAGGAGGGAATCACAATTGTGCCATGGACGAGGATCTTCGAGGAGGAGATTCAGGGGAGGTTATCAGTCCAGGCCAGGGAATCTCGAACGGGGAAATATCTCAAGGTAATCTCGGAGTTGGCTGCAGACAGCTGGGATTTGATGGGGCATTGGATGACATAGAACATCTTGAAGGTACCTGAGTTGTGTCAGTACTCGAAACGGGGTTCGAAAATATATTCTGTCAAGGAAGGATTGGGATCTCGGAGGACGGTATTTCCAAACCCGGGATCCTTGAAACCAGGGTAAGGGTGCATCCCCATTACGCCCAAAATGTGCGGGTAACCGTGACAACTTGTAATTTACATATGGAATTAGCGTTCCTATTTCGCAACTAGAGTTGGATTTTGCTGATATGGCACAGGCCTGGAACTCTAATTCAGATGGATTTGAAAGCTTCTGAATACCCTAAATTAGAATTGGGTTTGTCCTGTAGCAAGATTTCCTTTGTCTTCTTCCTGGTTTCATTTGTCTTCTTCTTGATTTGATTTCGTTCATCATCACAGGTGCAATGGCAATGGCGGTCTAAAAAACTGGTAACTGGAACTATGAAATTGCTGCGTGAAATTGCCGGTGCTGGCCTAATGGGGATACACCATAAATATACCCTCACCCTAAATCGCCCCTATGGTGCGTCTCTATTTCTTCTACTTTGTTGATATTGGGTGGAATACTGTAACGAGCCCATGGTAGACCGCTCAAGTATTCGATCCTTGAATGTGCCTGTGGGGCGTTCCCGAGACACCGGCATAAATGGGTAGAAGCAACTACTCATAAACGTCTAGACGGTTTTGCTCAGTTGGCTAAGGGCATGTCGGTTAGGAATGTCACAGTTGGTATCAGAGCATAGTTGGATCCTTGGATGTATGATAGCGAAGTCTAGATTCAAGTTGAGGTTGTTGGATTATGCTAATAGTATTCAATTGAATATATGTGGAGATGATGGATTTAGAGGAGGCGTGACAAATTGTTTTATGAAGGTATATGAAATTGATTACATGGTATTTCTATAATCTTGGTTGATTTTCTATCCTGCAAAGCAGATAAGCCAGAAAATGTACGTCATCAAGGGGCTAACTTTGATTTAGGATTGCCAATGTGTGCATAGCATGGAAGTGATGCTCGAGGGAGATTAAGGTACAGGTATGGCACACTTTGGTGACCACTTCTTATAATGTAGATGTGATATCGTAGTAGCATACTCTGGTGGCAAGCAAATTTGGAATAAGTAGTGCATGGTATATAATGCCTATAATATTCAGGGAAGGTTCATCTCACCATGAATAAGATTCTTGATGTGATGTTAGGAGCATCCTTTTGAAGCTAAAATTGAGAAAACCATGCAGCATCTATATATTGATATCCAGTGGTAAAATAACAATATGTTGCTAAGTTGATAGCATTCAGGCTATGGTTGGATAAGGTTACAACACGGTGGTTGTAAGACAAGTTTTGAGAATGCTTAGATATGGTTATAAAGTAAGATTGACATGATAGTTGGATTGAAGCTCATGTGTAAATAGCAGGTGTATGACATAGAAGGAAATATCATGATTACATCATGGTCCTACTTGAGGTCTATAAAGTTGTTGACCCTAGGGTTATGGCTAGAATCGTCGGTGATAGCCTTGAAAAAGTTCTTGGCCTTGAAAAAAATCTTGGAGTATAAGAAAGCACTTAATGGAACAAAGTGGTCAGGTTACGCATTTATATATAGAGAATGATATCCACTTAAATTATGGCAGATTGAAGAACTGATTGACCAAGATTGAACAATGTTATCCATCTTATGGATAAGGAAGAAGAAGACGATGAATAGAGGAATAACATATTTAATCGTGGTAGTAGGTAAACCATGAAGTTGAACGAAAGTGTTGTCAGATAAAGCCCAGACATGAGATAAAGGCTGAGGGGAATGTATAGACATGGGGAAGTGCCATTTTTTTGAAAATCTTAGATTAGAATATAATAGAAGAGTTGTAAGCACATCTAGTAATGGTGCTTTCATGTATCGTAATTATTTGGCATGCTAGAAGTGATTGTAGATTAAAGAATAGAATAGAATAGAATAGTTTTTTTAGCGTCCACGGAGACCAATTGGCCTATGGGACCCAAACAAAAAGAGGGCAGCAAGTGTATTACTGACAGGATTAAAAAACCCCCGCCCTGAAGGGTTTTCGAGGGAAAAACCTTAGCAGTAATAAGCATGTTGACACACTGTACAATGGCATAAGACGGTTCAATATCGTCCCGTAGGACACAAACGAAGTCCGTGCATCCATAACCTCACGAGGTATGACCCCAACAGTCCCACCGGGCCGTAGTCAATAAGCGATGCAACGGTGGCCGTGCACTAGTAATCGAACATATCGCTCCGGATATGGGCAAATCTTCGGGCAGATCCGGAGGGCATGACATTCATCCTCAATCGGCCCTAGCGACAACACCGGGCAAAGCCTTTGCTCGTGGTTCCCGAGCCCAGCGCCTGTTTCAATGCGGAGGCGATGTGCACCGTCGCGAATGGAAGCGATAAGTCTGCGCTTCTTCATGGGCGGTGGGTGTACACGTCTTTGGTGTGGGCCTCTTTGTGAGCCTAGGATTGACTTGTCTGGCGATAGTGTGCCCGCCTTAACATCGCGCCGAGCCTCGCGATCCCCGAAAGCTTGCGAAGGAAAGTAGCATCTAGGTACGGTTTAAGTGCCTCGCGATCTTTCTTTGTCGACACGGGACGCTGTTTGCCCACGCACACCCCGGCGTGAGAACCAGCGAGCTTGCTTGTCTTTCCAGCCAGAGTTCGGGCGTTGGGGACCCATCGCCGTGGCCAAAGCAAGGTGGGGCAAGCGTGTATCAGCCATAGCGACCACCTTTTGGAAGTAAACGATATGGCGTTCCAATCTTTGCCCGATTGAAGGGGTAGAAAGCCTGCTCTGGAGTAGGATGCAGTGGGAGGCGTGGACTTCACACTTCACCCCTGTGGCTGGCGCCAAGAAGGACTACCGCACCGCCGAGGTCATTCCGGTGTTGAGAGATATCACGGACCCCACACTTCGCCCCATACAAAAGGACCGCTCACCAAGGCCCGAAACAAATGCGACGGTAGCCCCATGCATACAACTCGCCTTTGTGGTCGTTGTTCGCATGGCATATAGTGCTTTTCAACCCGCCCGTGACCAAGAACCCGATAGTCGCATCCCAAAGTGAGTGGTAGTTGAGAACTCAATCCCCAAGTACTTGTTGGTCGGAGCCACCTCTACCTCCCGGCCCCTGGTAAGTGAATGTGGGAAGCCTTGGTCGACGGGATGATGCAACTAGGAGCACCCTAGTTTTGGCCAAGTTAACTCGCATGCCGGTGAATTGGAAAAAAGTGTCAAGAGCATCCGGTGACGTTGCATGTGTCCTCGAGTATAGGCCATGAGGTTGACATCACGGCAAGATATATGAGTTTCGGATTGTGTGATGCATGAGATGTGCTACCGCACCTCATGTTCGAGAGAGCCAATCTTCCAACCGGATCAATGTATAGGCCAAAGAGTGTGGGGAGAGGGGACAACCCCGACGCACTCCAATGCTACCGATCAATCGGGTTTTGCCGATGTGATACGGCCCGAGCATGCCTCGCACAACCTATACACGCATTCACGCAAGTCCGTGGGGTCCCCACGCCGCACCGTCCCCATAGCTTGTTGCGGGTACCGTGGTCGAACGCTTTGCAAAATCCACGCGAAACAACAAGCATGTGTTCTGCCGGTGATTCCCGCTATCTTCAATCAATGTGTGCAAAGTGAAGATATGATCAATGGTGGAAATATGGGCCGAAGCCCGCGTGTAAGAGCTCGCACCTCCGTTTCCTCTGCCCATATTGTCAGCCCATTTGCTCAAGGATGCCCGACCAATAGTTTTGCAAAGAGAGAGAGTGACCATAATAGTGCGGTAGTTGGCCGGGCATTGAGGGTCCCCCGCCTTGTATATGGGCACTACCCTACTAGTGGTCCATTGGGGAAGCCTTCTCGCAATGCTTTATTGAACAATACCATGAGGATAGGCACCGGTGGAGGCCCAGCCCATTTTTGAAGTTCCTGCACGCATGCCATCTAAATCTGCCGCCTTCCCATTAGCTAGACGCCGCAGCCCATGATGACATCCCCTCTATGATAACCCGAGCCATGCCTATCTCTGTGGAGGGATGGCGCTTCGCCCCGAGCCGGTCGCATACAACCATTAAAATACCGTACCCATTGCTCGGAGGTGATGTTCCCTGGGTGGGCCGACAGCTTGCTCAAGACCCTTCTCCGAATGTCTGGGGGTGCCGGTCGTGAGACCAAACATCTCATTGTTGATGCTCGTGAGGTATCCGCCTTCTTGTCCTTGAGAAAGGAGCGGTATTGGACCGACGGCCCGTGGGCGGGAGATGGGATCGATGACTTGCCGAGTGTGTGGCGTTTGAGCCCCGACACTCATCATCAAACCATCTTTGCGGGGAAGGTGGTAGTGCCTCGAGGTTCGGCCGTGGAGCGCCTCTCCCAAAGCATCTTTTCGCGAACCGCCGGCAGGATGAATCACCGAAAGCGCATTGCTCCCGAAGTGTGGGGAGTTGCAGCGATCCCCCGGATCATGCTCAAGCAAGTGGGCATAGGTCCCCGGTGACGGTCGTGAGTCCAAAGGAACTGGGCACACCACGGTGTGTTGAGGAGGGATGGTGATTGCATTAGTTGATTAAGGATATAGTCAAAGGATTGAAGTTGTGAACGAAATACATGAAGTAAGAGTTTCATTGAAATTAACGGCAATTGATGCCTATAAAATCTTGTTGAAAGACTAACCAGTGTGATGGGGTAATATGTATGGAAGTAGGCTAGATATAGAGATCAAGTGTATAGCCTAGGATACTTCAATGTCATTGGATGAACTGTTGGTTTTTAATCAGCTTATAATTGCCATAAATGGTGAAGAATCTCCAGGACCTAGGCTCAACTTGTGGTGCAAGGTAAAGTTGTGATTTCGAAAGCATGTTAAACCTATGATCATGTTTATTATTGGTTATTTCTAACTCTAATGGTTGCAATGGTTCAATGGCCCGAAATTGTCTATATTCCTGTGGGATATATGCAAAAGAGATCGAAAACGTCAAACAAGCCTGTGGGATATATCCCATGGGAAATTATCCTAGTTTAGCAGGTTGATCGTCTCCTACACCGCCGGATTCAGCATATAAATAGGAATGGGGAGGAGCAAAACATATATCGGCTATGGGAGATCAAGTTCAAGGGAATTAAAACGAAGAATAGCCGTGGTCAACCATTTACAAAGATGGTTAGGTCAATACGAAGCTACGATATTTTCAAGCACTGATAGTTCCTATAGTTTATTGAGTTACATTAACATTTTTTTCATCTAGCTATAGTGAACTTATGAGTGGTGAACTTGTGTGATTGTGGAAGTGAAGAGTGATTGCAATATTTTGCTAGTTGAGGAGATATTTGCTTGTTTAAACAATATTGGGATTAGTGACCACATTTTGGCTCCCAAGATTGAGATTGACAAATAAAAAAATAAGCAAGAGTGTTTGAACAATTTGTTCCATCAATTGTCTACTAGCTTGTTTGCTAGACATCTTTGTTTGCAAGGTTGCTATCATCTCAATTTTTATCATTGGTATCAGAGCCAATAGACATGTCTAGCAGGTTTGGAGCCAGTCTTTTGAATCAGGTGGAGGTATACAAGGGCGGGCCTGGATTTCAAGTATGGAAAGATGCCATGATCCATATCTTGGAGGTAGAAGACTTATGGGAACTAGTAAATCCTACTAGTGTTGTTCTTTACATTAGCTTGGAGATTTAGTCGATCCGCTTCAAATGAATCAGTGGCGGGAGGAGGGGACAATCTTCGCGGGTGTGCAGTCATGCAGAGGTACAAATGAGGTGGAGCAAATTTGGAGGTGCAGTACTGGCAGAGGTACAAAGCAAGAACAAGTGGCTTATTTGGAACAATCAGTCTTTGGAAAATCTATTCAAGCTAAACTCAAAGAGGCACAAGGTATTATTTCTCGCAAAGTCAGTCCCTACTATTAGATTGAAACTTAGATCTCTTAGTCCTAAGGACATGTGGAAGTTTTTATTAAGTCATTATGAGGAGAAGACGTCTTCACAATTGGATTTACTAGAAAATGAATTGAGAAATCTAAAACTAAGGAAGGAAGGAAGGAAGGAAGAGACTTTTAACGCCCACGAGCCCAATCGGGCTATGGGACCAGAACAAACAAAGGGGCGGAAGCCCCAACAGTAACCGTGGGGAAGCCCAAGCAAAACCAATCAAAACATGGGGACGAAGCCCCGTTACAACAAAAAACATGGGGACAAAGCCCGTTATCACTCAAAACCAGGGCTAGACCAAGGCGCCGAGGGGATCGCTTGGTCATTGATCCCTAATGATAGCTCGACCGCCTCAGACACCTTTGCCCATTTCTGCAGCTGCGGGCCTCACCCGGACCCGGCACAATTCCTCTTTCCGTCAGAGCCGCACTTGAGTCAAATCTTTGCAGACCGAGAAGGTGGTCCCCTTCAAATGATTGCCATGTCGCAAGGCGATGCTGACTGGAAAGAGCATTTTGAAAGCAAACCAAGAGATGATGGCCCGAGGCCGGACGGGACGTCCCACCCGGCCCATTTGATCTTGAAAGGATGCCGTCGGCATGGATGTGCATCTCCGAGCAAAAAAGAGGCCTTTGCGCTACGTGGTGGTCAAATCACCCGTCTCGCAAGGCCCACAATGCGCAGAGAAAGGGCGGTGGAGTGTTGTGGCGATTACCAAAGACGGGGAGCGGGACCTCTACCGCCACGACACGGGCGAGCAAATCCTCTGGAGGAGGTGTGCTGGAACATGGAGACCGTCGGCCGGTCATAAAATGGACCACTACTTTGTGCATGGGAGGGGTCCTGTGAGTCAGCCGCTGGTGACCCACCATCGAGGCGGCCGGCCGGTGCCCCCACGTAGGCCAAAAAGCAATTCTAGTAATTGGACCCGGCCCGCCAAAGGGCAATCGGGCGCACGCCTCGGCGGAGAGTGGCAGTGGCACGGACCGTGTGGATCCCATCAAGTACCCCCGGAGGCAAGCACTGGAGCTGAGCATCAAGGATGTCCAAAGTCGCAGCTAAAGAGGCATCGGGGACTGGTGGTGCCAGAAGAGGGCGCTGGGGCCCAAATGATGGGGCTGTCCGAAGGTAGGGCGCAATCGTGGGGTCATAGGGCCGGGACGGGACTGGCTCAGGCAGCCGAATGAAATTCTTCTCCTTACGGGTCTCCCGGGCCATACGTTTGATCTTGCGGGCCATGCTGAGAACAAGGCAACGTTAAAGGGTCCAAGGTTGGACGGGTCTCTGGCTGCCTAGAAGGTGCTTAGAATCCAATTTGGGGACTCAGAAAGGCAGGCAGAGCACCTTTTGGGCGTTTGGGGTTTTTGGGGCTAGAGAGAGATTGTAAACCCTAGAGAGAGAAAGCCAGAAAGGGGCAAATCAAGGGGTCTATGCAAGGGCGGTGGAGGGTAGCGATCTTTGAGAGCAATAGTGGGACCCAAAACAGTCCAAAACAATTCAAAGCAATCCAAAACTTGGTACCCTACCGAATCTTGGGAGGGAAATCTTGGCGGTCCGGCTCCGATTCACGGATCTTGATGCTAACTCTCCGTACCGGAGTTACATGAGCATGGCCTCAAGGGCTTGAGCTTAGGGGCCTTGTGGGAGGCTATTTGAGGGTACCGGAGTCTTGAGGGATTGTATGCTTGTATCATCTACAGGAAGAAGAAGATGTGGTTGAATTCTTTAACAAATTTGACAATATGATAGCAGACCTAGAGGGAGCAGGCACTATCATATCTGAAAGGAGTCGAGTTCTCCAAATATCCGGGCTATAAGTGACAATGAAAATCCGGCTTTGTTTGTAAGGAACACTTGTAGATCTAAAGAAGAAGTCGAAAATCTTCTGAGAACAGAATGGGAGCAAAAGAAGATTCTAAGACAAAATCAAGAGAATCCTGAAGATTAAGAAAAAAGAAAAAGTCACATGCTACCAATGTCATGAGCAGGGGCATTATAAAAATGAGTGTCCAAAATTAAAAAGGGAAAAAGAGTTTAATTGCTTTAATTGTGGGGGGAGGGGACATATGGCTGCAAAATGCCCATCTCCAAAGAGCTCTGGAAGGGGAAGAGGAGGAGGCTCAAACAGAGGTCGAGGAAGAAATACAGAGAGAACATTTTTAGCAAGAGAAGTTGAGGAGAAAAATAAAGCAGAAAGTGGTGACCAAGATGATGAGGTACCAAGTGTTTTTGCTGTTTCTCATGATGAATTACATTCTGACAACTCTGATCTGCTTGTAGTTGATTCTGGAGCTGAAAGATCAGTTGTAAAATCAGCTGAGATGCTTAGAAATTTATCTTCTGCAAAGTCTAAGCAAATTCAAGTTGGTAATGGAGATCTAACTGAGATACAAGGCAAAGGATTACTACAACTTGAAGATTTAGATGGAAAGATTGTTAATATAGAAGAGGTTTTATGTGTGCCAACAATTATAAAAAATCTGATTTCTGTAAGTCAGCTTGTTGACTTAGGATACAAAGTCACTTTTGATTCAAGAGAATGTAATGTGCTTATGAATGGAATTCTGAAATTTCGAGCAAAGAGAATTGGCAATCTATTTCAAATGCATGGTCTTGTAGCAACCAATGTGAATATAGTTCAAGAAGAAAATTTGGAGTTATGGCACAATAGACTAGCTCATACACACTTTCATAATTTGAAAGCTTTAAGGAAACTAGGTGCCATAAATTATAGTGATGAAGAAAAGGAAAATCCAATATGTGAAGGATGTGCAATTGGTAAATTAAATAGATTACCTTTCAAGAAAAGGGAATCAAAAGCAAGTCAAGTTTTGGAGCTTGTTCATACAGATTTGTGTGGCCCTTTAAATGTAAGGAGCAGAACAAATCACAGATATTTTATTACTTTCATTGATGACTATAGTAGAAGATGCAAAGTTTATTGTTTAACACGTAAATCCCAAGCTTTACAAGCCTTCAAACAATTTGTAGTTGAAGTTGAAAGGGAAACTGGTCAAAAGGTCAAGTGTATCAGATCTGATAGAGGAGGAGAGTACCTATCAGAAAAATTTAGACATTTTTGCATTAAACATGGCATTAGGAGACAATTAACTTGCAGATATAGTCCTCAACAAAATGGAGTTGCTGAAAGGAAAAACAGGACTGTAATGGATGCAATAAGAGCAATGTTGAAGCAAAGTGGCTTACCAAGAAATCTGTGGGAGGAGGCACTCAGAACTGCAATTCGAGTTCAAAATATGCTACCTTCTACTAGCATAAAAGGTAAAATACCAAACCTTGTCTGGAATCCTCATGAAAAGTTGGTACTTGACTCATTTAAAACTTATGGATGCTTATCTTATGTTCACAAACCAGTAGAGCTGAGAAAGAAATTGGATGACAAGGCAGATATTGGTTTTCTTGTAGGATATGATTCTGAGTCTAAGGGATATAGGATTTTCATTCCTGAAACTCAAACTATCATAATCAGTAGAGATGTTCTTTTTAATGAAAGGGTGGTCTATAAAGACAGATACAAACAAGGTATGAAGATTAAAGAGCAAGATGCAGCTTTAAATGGAAAAATTGAAAATAGCCTAGATTTGGATGACAATGAGGATAGTGGAGATGAAGAAAATGATATGGAAAATTTAAGTGATGGGGAGAATGGAGATAAAGAAACTGAAAATAATAATATTCCCTCTGTTATGGAACCAATTGAAAAATCTGTGATACCAGCTGAGAGCACATCTGGGATGGAATATATTAAAGAGAAAAAAACAAAAAAAAGAAGGAAAACTCTGCTGAAAGATTATTAGAAGAAGCAAAGTTAGGAGAGCTTCAATATGGGAGAACCGAAGAAGGTAAGAGTAGAAGAATTGAAAGGAAAAGCAGAAGTGCCATATGAACAAATTATGACCATTCCGGAAAATGAGTTAATACCTGAAAGCTTTGAGGAGGTACGAGAATAGTACAAATAAATTTGAATGGTATTGAAGGCTATGCAAGATGAATTAACATCCTTTCAAGATACAAACACTTATGATCTTATTAAACCTGAGAAAGGGAAAAAATATCATTGGAAGCAAGTGGATATTTAGGATCAAACAAAATCTCGATGGCTCAAAAAATACAAAGCAAGATTAGTAGCACAAGGCTTTACTCAAAAGAAAGGAAGAGATTATGAAGAGACATATTCACCAATTGTAAAGCTTACTAGCATCAGAATTCTTTTAGCAATGGCAAATGCTTTGGAATTAGAGCTACATCATATGGATGTCAAAACTGCTTTTCTAAATGCTACTCTTGAAGAAGAAGCCTATATGAAGCAGCCCCCTGGGTTTGAAACAAATAAGGACATGGTTTGGAGATTAAATAGGGCTGTTTATGGCTTAAAACAATCACCACGAGAATGGTACTTATGTATGGATCAGTTTTTAAAGGAACAAGGCTTTGAAAAACTGAGAAATGATGGAAACCTATACAGATTTGAAAGAGGAGATAATTTTTGCATCATTGCACTTTATGTGGATGACTGCATTATGGTGGCCAATACTATGAATATATTAAATGAATGCAAGAACACTTTAAAGTCACGGTTCCAAATGACAGATCTTGGAGAGTTAAAGAAATTCTTGGGGATTGATGTAATCAGAAACAAGAATGAGAAAATTCTGAAGTTGACTCAAAACAAACATGTGGAGAATATGCTAACCAGATTTAATTTGCAAGATGCAAATAGTGTGAAAGTTCCTATGCTGCCAGGACACAGGCTAACAGATGTGCTAGAACAGTCTAAGGAGGAGATAGCAGACATGGAAAATATACCTTATAGAGCTCTGGTAGGTTGTTTATTGTATTTGGCTAATAGTACAAGGCCTGATATAGCCTATGCAGTGAATATACTAAGTAGGAGATGTCAAAATCCCACCAAGGAGCACTGGGAAGCTGGAAAACGTGTACTTAAATATTTGAAAGGTACTCAAAATCATGGAATTTGCTATGATTCAAATAACTTAAAATTGCTAGCATACTCTGATGCTGATTGGGGAGGAGACTTAGAATGTAGAAAGTCAACCTCTGGGTTTGCAGTGTTCCTAGGAGGTGGAGTAGTAGCTTGGAAATGTAAGAAACAGTCAGCTATAGCCATGAGTTCTGCTGAGGCAGAATATGCTGCTGCTTACCTAGCAGCTAAAGAAGTCACTTGGCTGAAAAGGTTATTAAATGAGCTCAGATGTGAACAAATGGAAGCCACTGAAATCATGACAGATAGTCAAAGTTTGTATTGCTATAGTCAAGAACCCAAATTGCACCGCGAAAGGACAAAACACATTGAGCTCAACATTCACTTCATCGAGATCTAGAAAAAAAGGATATATTCAAATGAGGTATGTAGAAACTTCAAACCAAACTGCTGACATTTTTACAAAGGCTCTTGCAGAGAATAAATTCAGACAGTTCAGGAAAAATCTAAATGTTGTCAATTAATAAGCTGAAGGAGGAGTGTTGGTTTTTGATCAGCTTATAATTGCCATAAATGGTGAAGAATCTCCAGGACCTAGGCTCAACTTGTGGTGCAAGGTAAAGTTGTGATTTCGAAAGCATGTTAAACCTATGATCATGTTTATTATTGGTTATTTCTAACTCTAATGGTTGCAATGGTTCAATGGCCCGAAATTGTCTATATTCCTGTGGGATATATGCAAAAGAGATCGAAAACGTCAAACAAGCCTGTGGGATATATCCCATGGGAAATTATCCTAGTTTAGCAGGTTGATCGTCTCCTACACCGCTGGATTCAGCATATAAATAGGAATGGGGAGGAGCAAAACATATATCGGCTATGGGAGATCAAGTTCAAGGGAATTAAAACGAAGAATAGCCGTGGTCAACCATTGCTACAGTAGTTCGGTCAATACCGAAGCTACAGTATTTCTGCTACAGTAGTTCCTATGGTTTATTGAGTTACATTAACATTTGTTTCATCTAGCTATAGTGAACTTATGAGTGGTGAACTTGTGTGATTGTGGAAGTGAAGAGTGATTGCAATATTTTGCTAGTTGAGGAGATATTTGCTTGTTTAAACAATCTTGGGATTAGTGACCACATTTTGGCTCCCAAGATTGAGATTGACAAATAAAAAAATAAGCAAGAGTGTTTGAACAATTTGTTCCATCAATTGTCTACTAGCTTGTTTGCTAGACATCTTTGTTTGCAAGGTTGCTATCATCTCAATTTTTATCATGAACTTGTAGAGGAATTCTCTGTACCATGGGCTATAATTCTTATGGGGTCCCTTGTATCAACTTAAGTATATTACCTAGTTATAAGATACCCAGACTGGGGGACTTGATTATGCATTTTGCTTGTTACTTTTTGGATTTGGCCACCCAAGAAGTCTCGAGAGATTACATATCTAGTTCGACCTGAGTATCTCTTTGGAATGGCGGGTTTTTTTTCTATGGCACGTACCTTCTTTATGAAAAGTTGCATTAATTGCATTACGTTTATTAGATTGAATTGGATATATATGTTCCTCTTTCTGATGCATAGAGTATACTCATAATATTTGAGTTAGTTCTAGACTCGGTGGTATGTTAAATTGAATGTTAGAAGGGTCGTGCATTGGAGCTATCTAATATGTATCTTTCCTTTAGCTTAAATTACTTGTATGAAGCTAGCTTTGAACTTTCAAGTTTGGAGAGGCATCATCTTGGATTGGAAGGCTAAGCAATTGTGTTTGACAAGGATGGGTCAGTTCTGGGGGACAAAATTGTATTCATTTTGCAAAGTTGGTTAAGGGCATGTCGGTTAAGAATATTATATTTGGCGTCTCATAGGCCAGATTTGGCCTCCGTAGACGTTAAAATCTCCTTCCTTCCTTCCTTCCTTCCTTTCCTTATGGGACTTTTGCATGGGCCACTCATGGAAACCATCGATGGAGAATATATTCCACATATTCTACTCCATCAACACCCCATGATTTTTGGACACGTAAAACAAAAGCCAAAACCTAAGGTCACTATCAAATTATACAAATATTCACATCTATTCCATACTTGTGTCCACAAAATATGTACATGCAATTCAAAACCATAGCTCCACACAAATATACATGGATTTGCAACCCATAGCTCTACACACAAAAAAAAGACACAAGTTCTTCAAGTAGGCCTGTCTTCCATTCTTCTCTTGCTACATCCCATACTCGGATCATGGCGCCTTCTCATAGCCTCCACCTCGCGGAGCTCCTTCAGCAACAGAGCTCTACACAAATTGAGATATGACCGAAGAGAGCCTCTTTCTAGCACTGCAGAGTTGACACCTTGGCTCTTCAAAAGATCCATAGATACCTGAATTCGGTCTACTGTGTTCGCCAGTGCTACATGCAACTCTTGAACTGCTGCACACATGTCTCTTATAAATTCCTCTACCTCGGCCAAACTAGTCAAGAGATAAGGACTCCTCTCCCTCTCTTGATATTCCACCGCTGACTGCGCATCTGATTTGGATTCGCCACTGTCATCATTAATAATGATGATATCTCGTTCCCTATTGTGGAAGACTAGCCTTTCGTCTCCATGTACAAACATTACAATCAAGCATTAGGAACATTCATAAGGAAAATTATTCAAATAGTAGAAATCTACCACATCATAATGCATCAAACTCAAAATCATGCATATCAAGAGGAATGTATGAAGCATCCATAGCGGGGATATCGAGAGGCAATGGTCGCACTCCGCTATCTACATGAATAAACTCATCCCCGCTACTACCACGATCTGCACTGCCTTCTCTATCCTCAAAGGTATCACCAACATCCCAAAACCGCCTCCTTCTTTTGCCTATTCGCTCAACAGGCATGATTCCAGGTTGGTTGCCAAACAAGGTCATTCTCACATCCTTGTAGGCACATCGTTCAGGGGCTAGCATTATGCGCCATGCCGCCTGCACACGCTCAAGGGAAATGTATGCCGAATTATTGGGTAAAACCCATGAGCTTGCCAATCTGAACTTCGTTGTCTGCAACATTGACTTTACAATATGCACGAAAGAGGCTGTTCGAAATCTGCCAGTATGATACAACAAGTAATGAAAGGCTCTTCTCATAATGTTGCGATTGTCAAGCATAATCACATGCTTGATATCCCCAGCACCATAGAGGGCATATAATTCTTTCCTAGATCTCACCTGCTCAGTCGTAACATTGTGCATGTGGACCTTAAAACGAAGCTTGCCTATATCTTTTAGGCAGTAACCAACTATTTCCTCGAAGCAATGCAGTCTACTTCCCGTCAAGGCCTTGCAAAGGATAATTGCTCCGGCGGGTCTACTATCCTTCCATCATAAGAAGTTTTTGATCTTAACATTTACGCTTGGCCTACAATCTCATAACGGACTGCACATGTAAGTGGTCCATAGACGATCCTCGCTCCAAGGCCACGACCCCAACCTCACAGTTCTGCTCCAAGAATTCTACCATTCTGTCATACAAGGGCACATGAACATTTGCACCTCCAAAGACTATTGTGACGGTAACATCCAAGGCCGCAGGCACATCGACGACTTCCTCATTAGGACCGCTCGCTATGTCGTCGCTCACATGCTCTTCCAACACACTATGGATCTTCCTCGGTCTACCTCGTCCATGCTTCCCCCCTCTACCTTTGCTCACGTATGTCCTTCCATCTCCCTCAGACTCTGGCATACTCCCCTCTTCCAATGAGCACCTAGCAATGGCACCATCGAACTTGACTTGTTTTTTTTCTTCCTCTCTTCTCACGACCTCCCCTTCCCCTCTTACTCACGCCCTCTCTATTTGTTGGATATAAAGCCGGTCTTCAATCTTCAAATACGGCAGTAGCCTCAACAGCCTGCCTATCACTGCCATCATGCCATTGGCAGCCTCAGCACTTCATTTTGCAAGCACAACATCTTCCCTTGAGTGCTCAGCCCGCTGTGCATCACCCCAACTCAAGGCCTCCCGAAATCTACCATCCCCCTCAGCAACGAATTCCATGCTCTTTGTCCCTCCTGCTCCCCATAGTACAGCAGGCCTCTTCTCTCTGGCACACTTCCTTCTAGATTCCCCTTGCTTGCTCGTCTCAGGCAGCCACCCCTCCCAATCCAGACTGTGAAATACTTTTCCTGCATCCCTGCCTCTGCAAATGCCACATCAGGCATCATGAAGCAGCACCCTAGGAATGGGCATGTGATACATCCTCATCTTTAGCCTCGTTGCTCGACACATATGCATGCCCAACACTCCTTCTTACACTCATAATTCCTTCTATGCATGATGGCAAACAAAAACAAGCTCCCCCCTAGTCTAAATTCCAATGCTTCTGCTTGGATTCGGATCTCTGCCTATCATAAACTATGTGGCATCATCGGGCTCTCAAGCAAGAGGGCAAGAAACAGAAAAATACGGCCGAGAGCTTTTGGGTATCAGCAAATGTCTGCCATGGACCGGCTCTACAACAATACCTCTATTCGATAATAAAACGGGGAGCGGGGCCAATTCACATTTCGACTTCCCTCTTTACCAAGCGGTAGAGAGCTTTTGGGTATCGGCAAATGTCGCCATGGTGGCTCTACAACAATACCTCGGTTCGATAACAAAACCGGGAGGGGGGGGCGGCTCGACTTCCTCTCTTTCTATTCAGCCCAATACTTCTCTCACTTTCGGGAAGCTCTGCGTATCAGGAACATAACAAAAGCATTATCCGGACCCGATTCACACTCCACTTCTTCTCGTCTATTCACAATCCTTCGGCATCAAATGCTAAAGAGGGTACAGAGGCCCAATTCCTTCCCTACCTTGCACGCCACAACAATCACACTAACCCCTCGCCCATCAGGGTTTACAAAGATCTGCGCCCAAAACCTATGTTTCCATGCTCAATTCCAGTGACAACCAACACCTCCCCGTTTCCCGATGATCGGAAGAACTGACAGAAGAAAATCACAGACAACACTCACCAGCATCCTCCATGACGCTCTTGCCAGTCGCTCAGAACACCACGGCCCATTGCAGATTACATCGGCATGCCCCCCCATGACATCTACTCAATCTCCATACAACCTCCGGACCTTTCTCCTTCTACTTCCAAACCATGCACTCAGCAATCCAACTCCATCTCCCTCAGAACCACAGAACCCATCCCCTGCTAGTAAGCAGCTCAAACCGGTTAAAAAAATACCCTGAACATACTATTTTATATACATACACCCCCAAAATCTCGACAAAACCATGCGTGAAATACGGTCCCCAAATACGAAACGAAATAATTGAAAGTTTATTGAGTCCCCAGAAAAAAAAACAAGTACACTTTTTTTTTGTGATACGTGGCAAAATTTAACTGGTAAAAAAAGGACAATAGGGCAGCTATCCCGCCTTGGTCGTAGTAGCAGCTATGGAGGTGGAGGGCGAGGCCTCTCCTCAACCCGCTAGCTCCTCTGCGGCCTTCTTCTCGGCCTCTACCGAAATCCAGGAAAATGGGTCTGATTCGCAACTTCATTTGGGAGAAGAAGAACCATTACACGAAGAAGAAGAGGACGAAGATGAAGAAGAAGAAGAAGAAGAGGAAGAGGAAGAAGAGGAGGATGAAGAGGATGGTCTAATTGGAGGCGAAGCCCAAATGGTCGAGGCCGAGGCCGAGGCCGAGGCCGAAGCAGATGCAGAAGACATCGGTGAAGTAGAAGATGATGATCAAGAGCAGGTTGGAATAGACGAAGAAGAGCAGGTTGGATTAGAAGAAGAATTAGAAATGGACGCAGAACCGGCAGTGGAAGATGAAGAGGAAGATGAAGATGAAGAGGAAGAGGAGGATGAGGAGGATGATGATGATGATGAGGAGGAGGAAGAAGTAGCAGAGCAACAACCTCGCATAGCAGAATCAATTGCAGAAGAAATACCTGTAGTAGAAGATGCCCTAGCAGAAGACGATGATGGCGGCAGTAGAGCACAGCAGGTGGAAGAGGAGGACACTGAAGAATGGGACATCGAGAGTATGTCAGAAGACCAACTTGAGCAACTGAAAGTTTTGTTACAGGCTACGGGTTGTATCTTAAGGGGCATGCCATTGCCACGAAATTTGTTGCAGTCAGTTGGCGATGTGCATGGACATTGGGCAAGAAACCAGAATATGGCAAGTCCAGCTCAGGAACAGGTTGAATGCAGTCAGTTTAACACCAATGAAGATAGTTTGATAGCTTTTTGTTTGAACCTGAAAGAACAAAACGATAGGACTTAAGAAAACCAAATTTAGCAGTATAACACATTCAATTAAAGGGGAGCAATGCATCTACAAGTTCCACTATTCTATCGTAATTGATTCATGATGGTAGATGGAAGCGGAAAGTGGGCATATTTTGCTTAGAAATTTTGCTACGCATGTTGTTGATATCCAGGAAAAATGATTAGAATTTACTTAAACAAGCTCTTCACAATGCTGAAAGACTTGTGCTTTTATGATGCTTCTTTATATTTGATTTTGATGCTTGTATTATTTCTAAAGTACTGTAGCATATAGTGAATATATGCACGTTCACATGTGTTTGACTAAAATATTTTCTGTCCAACAGATTGCGAATTCAATGGAAGAAAGAACAGACAAAGGTATGTATGTGCTCCATTTTTGCATGTGTGGTATCTAGGAGATTGTTGGCTTATTGCCGTAGATACATTTAAAGTTGATCAGAACATGTAATGCTGGGAGCCAACTTTTTAGCATTGACATTGCTGTTTGTATCCCCTTCTCTCTGTACTGGGATCTGCAGTTAGCAAAAGTAAAGAAAAGGACAAAGGGCCAGGGATATCAGATGTTTTTGGAGGGATCCTGCAGGTATGTTTTCAATTTTCTTATCTGAATATGGCATCATAGGAGAGGAACATTGCTATTTTTCTTTCTCATTTTCCCAATCTCTCCCTTGCTTTTCAGCAAAGGCTTCAAAAATTAGAATGACTGAAAAGCCCTGCATGTACTTAAAAAGAGGTTGACAACGTTGATAAATGCTTGTTTGCAAATCATGCATTTGGGCTTGGCTCTGATTTGTAGAAATTTCTCCATCATGGAAGAGTGGGGAAAAATATAGCTAAGATATCAAGTCTTTTTGATTTGTTGTAATTTGTAAATTCTTTAAAAGAATTTCTGAATCGCAATGTAATGTCTTTCTGGTTATATTTCTCTCGAGTATAGCTATTGTTATTCTATTGGGCATTATTAACAAACAAGCTTGATTAACAAGTCAAACATAGAACTGCATTGGCCACGAGGGTACTTGACTGCCTCACACATGCCCTTTGCTCAACTTAAATTTTAATTTTCAGTGTTCTGCATGCCTGATCCTGTCATATGCTCATAGTTTCTTAAACTATCGGTTTTGTTAGATTTTAGCTTTTGTTCCGCTTTTCTCTAGGAAGCTATAATCAGCAACATAATTACATGTTTGCCAACTTAGCAAGCTATTTTTTATCCATATTTGACTGTGCTGTTCTCATCCTTAACTTGTTTTCATAAGTTGCCCCTGCATTTTAGTTTTAGCAGTCATTACAGTTTTTTTTATTAAAATCATAGTTTGTTGCAATTTTCAGGATGGATACTCAACCTCTTCTGTTGGAAGTACTCTTGCTGACTTTGAGGAAGCAATTGGGTATAGCGCCCAAAGTTCACATCAGCTGCAGCCTTAAAAAAAGAAGAGGACTTTCGGCTTCACAGCAAGGTTACTCGTCGTTTGCAGGAACTTCAGGGTCAGGTTTCAGATCAAAACATTAGTAAAACTAGTATATAACAACTCAACCATGTGTCCTATTTTTATGTCTGTCCAGTCACCAGTTACAAAGTTATGGAAGTACTTGTCATAGTACCTGCATCTTTGGTTGCATATTCCGTTTTCCACTATGTTATACTCGAACTGTTTATTATTTTGGTTAGCTAGCAACATATGAACACTCAATTGCTCTAAACAATAGACCTGAAATTTATTATTTTCTTTGGACCTCTTAGGTTTGTCACTGGATGTTGGGGAGAATGTGCAAAGAGCTGCACAAATTGAGTTACGGACTTTGAAGGTGAGTTTGTTAATGGGGAATAATGTTTGGCACATGGATGTTTGCTAAGGGTCCGGTCACATGATGCCGTCAACAGGGTTGGCAGGCCGTCAATGATAGAAATAGAAGAGGTCACATGCTAAATTTTGACAGGGAAGAAACCCTGTTGATAGCAGTCCGTTCAGCGGGCTCCTGCGTCGGTTGGAAGCATTGCCGTCAACAGGGATTTCAGAGATGAAGACAGGTGATTTTATAGCACTTGGCAGCAATCCTCTGCCGGATCACAAACAGCGGCGCAAAATTTTTTTGCTTCCATTCTTTCTTTGAAACGTGGAACCCTGAGTCTGATAGGATCACGTGACCCCGAGAAAAAAAAAACGTCAATGGCAACAGGGAAAAATCCCTGTTACCGGCATCATGTGACTGGACCCTAATGCTCTTGTTGTCTTTTATTTCTGATGGTTTAGCATTTTCAATATACCAGTTTTGCCACTTTCTGTAAGAAATGCTTGGAATTGCAGACAAATCTTATCAATGCAGCAGAATTTATATCTTGAAGATAGAGGACATCCATGTAATTTCAGAAATAGGCCAGAATACAATCTTTTGGTTGCTAATGCAGTATAAAGGCGTTGACCATAGTCAGCTCCAGTTAGGCCCATATTTAGGTTCAGACTCATGAAAAGCATGAGGTCAAGGAAGCTCTGGCACTTTTCTTATAGGACTCTCTGTACATTACCCTGTAGCATTTAGATTAACCAAGAAGCAGATGCTGTTGGTCTCTGCCTTCGTTTTGATGTTGCTGGCCGGGGCTTTAAGCTGTCCTGATCAAAATGTGTTGCATATATTGTTCACTTTTACAGGAATGTGCCGATCACTGCCATTAGACTTTAACATCTCTGTGTACTGATCTTCATAGTGCTCAATTGTAGGCTCTGAATATGCTTGGTCATCACTTAAGCCTTGATTTTCTAGCTATTTTATTTAATCTAATTATTAACATATGCATTTATTTTGTGTTACAAATGTTGGTGGGATTATAGTTGCTAGCAATTCAGAAGAAGGTGCGCTTTGAAGTGGCTGCTGAGCAGCACTTTCAGCAGCTGTGTTCTAAGCCAGAGACCGTGTTGTTTGATTGGGGACTTATGCGATTGCGGCAGCACTTTGCTGCATTCATGGGAATTCATACTGGAAGCTCTAGCCTTGGCCTAGAATCTGATGAAAGATTACGCAGAAAAAAAGAATTAGAGGTAATATTCAGTTTGTTCTTCTTTCAAGTGACCTGTGCTGGTCATTTATCACGTTTTTATAACATTCTAGAGACAAAAACGAATGGAAGAGGAGGAGCAGGCAAGGATTGCAACAAGAAAAAGGAAGTTTTTCAATGAGTTGCTAAATTTGGTTCGGGAGTTCCAGTTGCAGTGTCAAGCTACCTCTAAGCTTCAAAAACAACGCAATGATGGCATACTGGTAATAATACTTTGAACCAGCTTACTTCATGTTCATGCATCTGGGTTGACATGAACTTGTTGGCATATATGACTGGTTGTCTAATTAATATCACTACATTGCACCTGAAGGCTTGGCATGCAAAGCAAAAGCAACGGGCAACGCGTGCCGAAAAGCTAAGGTTTCAAGCTTTGAAGTCTGATGATCAGGAGGCATATATGCGAATGGTCGAAGAGAGTAAGAATGAACGGCTTATGACTTTGCTCTCAAAAACTGATGATCTTCTCCAGAGGCTTGGTGCCATGGTTCAGAAGCAAAAAGACGCAGAGCCTGAGGATAATTTTAGGAAGGAACGTCATCGAGAAAAGGGAAAAGATTGGGGAAACCTGGAACTTGGTTCTCCACGGCCAAGAATGAAGGAAGGGGAAGGCACAGGGGCAGATGTGGTCTCTCCAAAGGGAACACTAAGTGGTAAAGACGGGGCAGACGAAATTGCTGGCCATGAGATTGGAAAGAAAAGAGACTTCCTCGAGGGGCAAAGACAGTACAATTTTGCTGTACATCAGATTGAAGAGAAGGTAAACGTTTCCAAACACCTGATAAATTCTTGAGGAGCTTTTAGTTTGTAAAGTAATTTGATGATTAAGGTGTAAACTGACATGTGCATCCCGTATTGTCCAGGTAACAGAACAGCCAGCAATGTTGGAAGGTGGAGAGCTACGGACATACCAGCTAGAAGGTCTGCAGTGGATGCTTTCATTATATAACAACAACTTGAATGGGATACTTGCTGATGAAATGGGTCTGGGAAAAACCATCCAGACTATAGCCCTCCTTGCTTATCTTATGGAAAACAAAGGCTTATCAGGACCACATATAATTGTTGCACCAAAAGCAGTCTTGCCAAACTGGTCACATGAATTCAGCACATGGGCTCCAAGGTAGGTGTTTTTTGGTTACCTTAGCTGCACGTAGTTGCCATTTGAATGCAGTGAGACATTGCAATATGGCATGCTGCACGTTTGCTTTTCTGTAAACGTTTTTAATAGGCCATAATGCTAATCTTTTGGACAAACTTTGTTTTTCAGTATGATAGTAGTAGTTTATGATGGGCGGCTTGATGAGAGGAAGGCATTGCGAGAAGAATACGGACGTCATGCAAAGTTCAACGTTCTCATCACTCATTATGACCTAATTATGCGTGATAAGGCATTTTTGAAAAAAATTAGATGGCATTACATGGTTGTGGATGAGGGTCATCGTCTCAAGAACCATGAGAGCATGCTTGCCCGAACTCTGGCAGCAGGGTAAGATGAACTTCATTCTTCCATCTCTATCTATCTATCTATTATGGTCTGAAAACCACTCATTTTGAATGTTCGATGACTGTCCTCAAGCTTATTACTTTTATAATGTCTAGTTTCTATACAGAGTACTACAGTACATCTACCTTACAATTACTTTACTGGAACAAGAAGAAATTTCTTGACAGAGTTTTCTTCGTTATACCCTGCTTTGTCATGTCTCATGAATGTGCAATGTGTAACATTTGAGCTATTGGGACTTATTAGCAGGTACCATATTAGGCGAAGGCTTCTTTTGACTGGAACACCAATACAGAATAGTCTTCAAGAGTTGTGGTCATTGCTAAATTTTTTGTTGCCAGCTATTTTTAATTCGAGTCAGAACTTTGAAGACTGGTTCAATGCCCCTTTTGCGGATCGTTCTGAAGTCTCACTTACAGAGGAAGAACAACTGCTTGTTATTCGTCGTCTGCACCAGGTAGGTTTTGAAAGAAATTTCATTTGAGCTCGCCATGTGCTGGCAGCTTTGAGATTTCATGTGTTTTACTGTTCAATAGAAGTTCCTTATGGAAACACAGTCCATTTGTTTTAGTTCAAGGAAATCTGATTATGGAAGTTTACTGATATGGAGGCTGATATTAAGTTCGAGAGCCTGAGCTACGGATGATAAAAAATTAATATGTGGATTTATGTGCAGGTAATCCGTCCTTTTCTTTTGAGGAGAAAGAAGTCCGAAGTTGAAAAGTTTTTGCCTGGAAAAGTTCAAGTTATATTAAAATGTGACCTTTCGGCCTGGCAACGGTTGTATTACCAGCAAGTTATCAGTGAAGGTCGAGTTGGTTTAGATTCTGGTAAGAAAGTTATTCATCTTATCAATGTATTGTAAAATAAGCTTTTAACGCTGCAAAAGAACTTGACTAGATTGTTTTTGCGTAAAACTTTCATTCATTTGACACATATATATAATATATTTTTTATGAGATACATGCTCAGCATTGATGTCTAGCTTGATGCACTTGCTTAGTTAGGGTCTTTTAAAGGAAGTAGCTAATCAGTTATTAAGTCTGTGGAATAACTTACTTATGAAGGTTATTTGAATACAAGGACAGGAACCAGATTTTGCATTGTTTGGCTTCTAATGCCAAAGAGATAGTTATCCGCACGGGTATAATTTTGAATGAAATGGCATTTCATGTTCAACTTTTAAATGAAAATTTGTGACCAGTTCTTGGTGACAATTACAACTGCAAGAGCAGCAGTAATAAAATCCATGGAAGGCTTCTATTATTGAGTGCAGAATTTACCAGGCAAACTAGAAGTCTCATTCTTTGCATAGAGAGCTGAATTTTATACTTGCAGCGAACACAGTATTAGTGTTGCTTATTCCCATCTCTTGGAAAGTATTTAGAATATCCTGCAAATTCATTACCCAATTCATGAAGTTTATCATACGTGCTAGGGAGAGATGGAAAACATATGCTTGGCACGAAGTTACATCTGAAGACATTACTTAGATGATAAAAGCTTTTTGGTTATTTAATTAATTGAACCAGGATGAAGCATATTTTTTTGTTGTCTCACATTGTCTTCATCATTGTCTAGGCACAGGAAAATCTAAAGGGTTACAGAATACAGCCATGCAGCTAAGGAAGTGTTGCAATCACCCCTACTTGTTTCTTGAAGGAACTGATTATGTGGCCCGTGAGCAAGATGAGATTGTGAGGGCTTCTGGAAAGTTTGAACTTCTTGA
The DNA here is from genome assembly GCA_021234155.1 of Isoetes taiwanensis. Classification (NCBI taxonomy): domain Eukaryota; kingdom Viridiplantae; phylum Streptophyta; class Lycopodiopsida; order Isoetales; family Isoetaceae; genus Isoetes; species Isoetes taiwanensis. The sequence continues at coordinate 100,291 of JAJEKV010000646.1, forward strand.
CCGTTTATTACCGAAACTGAGGAGAACAGGGCACCGAGTTTTATTATTTTCACAAATGACACGTCTTATGGATGTTTTGGAAAGGTACCTAAATTGGCGAGGGTTTATGTACCTTAGATTGGATGGAACTACAAAGACTGAAGACCGAGGTTATCTGCTTCAAGAGTTTAATGCACCGGACTCACCATATTTCATGTTTCTTCTTAGTACTCGAGCTGGTGGGTTAGGGCTTAATCTTCAAACAGCAGATACTGTAATATTATTTGATAGTGACTGGAACCCACAAATGGATCAGCAGGCAGAGGACAGGGCACATCGAATAGGGCAAAAAAAGGAGGTTCATGTTTTTGTTTTAGTTAGTGTTGGTTCAATTGAGGAGGAAATTTTGGAGCGTGCAAAATCTAAGATGGGAATTGATGCAAAGGTCATTCAGGCAGGGTTGTTCAACACAACTTCTACAGGTAAATGGAACTTGTGCGCTTCTGTCTCTTGATGCACTATTAATGTACTGCTTTTCTATGTGAGCTGAATCTATTCTATTCTCCTTTGGTTGCAGCTCAAGAGAGACGGGAAATGCTGGAAGAAATAATGCGGAGAGGAACAAATGCATTAAGTACAGATGTCCCTAGTGAGAGGGAAATCAATCGCCTGGCAGCAAGATCAGAGGATGAGTTTCTACTTTTTGAGGAAATGGATGAAGAGAGGCGTAATAATGAAGGGTATAGGTCAAGACTGATGGAGGCCTTGAAGTTCCAGAATGGGTTTTTCTACGGCCAGAAGATGTACAACAAAGAAGCTTTCAGGCTTCAGTGGATCAGTTATCTGCCAAAAGGCAGCGAAAAGAAGTTGTATATGCAGATGTTTTAAGCGATTCACAATGGTTAAAAGCTGTTGAGCATGGGGAAGACGTGTCTGAGATGGTGAAATCAAAGCTTTCAAGGAAACTAAAGAATCAGGAGATGGAAAATGCTGAGGACATAGAAATAGCACAGTACAGGAGGGTGGTAGATGAGTATGAGACAGAAGCACCATCTTCTAGTGCAGATGATTCTCTTATAATGCCCTACATCAAATCAGGTAATACCCCAGACTGGAAAAAGTTACGTAGAAAACGCTCAAAATATCAGGAGTCTGGAGAAGATAGTGCACAAGAGACAGGTCAGGGATCAGATAATTATGGTTCCACAAGAAGCAAAAAGATTGTCAAAAATCTTTAAAAGATCCTGCGGCATGGTTTTGCTTTTCTCTGTTCAAATGCTGGGGTCTCCGTGTATATTTTTCTTGTATAGAAACGAAGCAGATTTAGTTGACCACGCAAGGTGAGCGAACTTTCATGCCTGCCAAAGGCCAAAGTTTCTGCGCATGGAAAGCTAAATATATATTGTATTTGGCACACCTGTTCCATTGTTTTGTAGCAGTCCTGTGGTCAACGAATTTTGATTGTCTATGTATACTCACTTCTTGAAATACAAAGAAAATTTGAATCAAATTTGTCCTGGACAACTGAATTTGTCTAGACGCATACCCATCAGCATTGACGTGGTGATGGAGGCAACGCTGCCCTTTGGTTGGCATGTTATTTTTGTGGTTTGGGCGGTCTTTTGTGTGCTGATTCCTCTAGGACAAGGTGTCATAATTTGTATCTATTACCATTGTTGTATTCAAAGGAGCATTGCTCTCTAATCAATAGACTTGAGACCAAGTTGTGACCGCCACGAAAAATATAATCACAATTAATGGTCTATCTTTGTTTTAGTGTGGTGATCCAGCCCTAATTTGGATGGTTGGGATCCACGACATCCAAAGGCCGAGGCTTATCCATAGATTTTTTCTTTAGGTTTCTTCAGGTTGCGTCCTCCTCGGCCGACTAAGAAGCCCAAGCCCCAGCAACAGCCCATTCGTCTACCCTCTTCCTGGCCTTTTTTCCTCATCAACAGATTCCTCGTCTAGGGGATCATGTTTCCAATAAAAAACTTGAGCAGCCCGCGGATCGGTTTTCACATTCCCATCTTCCCAATGTATTGGAATTTGTCTGAAGCTGTTCTGGAGCAGTTAGAACTCCAATGGTAAGCGACCTTATAGTTTTTCTTTTTGGATTGTGCAACCATATGTAGATGCAAAAAAAGATTAGGGTGTTTAGCACTGCTTAGGGTTTTGACGTACGTCGTGGATCCAGCCCTAGATTCGATGGCCTATATTAACTCTTTGATCGGACGGCCATGAGCATTAAATAGATTAGAATAGAATGATTTTTTTTTATCGTCCACTGAGACCAATCGGCCTATGGGACCAGACGGAGCGCATCAAATTTATTACCGTCCGGGTTAAAAAACCCCCGCCCCAAAGGGTTTTCGAGGGAAAAACCGTGGCAGTAATAAAAATGCTGTCAAACTGTACAAGTATACATCATCATGAAATAAATGTATATATACATGTCAAGTGTGTGCCCGAGGACATAGCTGATCTCACATGTCCATAACCTCCTGAAGGTATGATCCCAGCACCCATACGGAAGGAGGGTTGAGGAGTTTTTCTCTTCGCTAGCGCTAAGCAGCCTTTGCTATAGGGTTTTGTTCTTTGAGCCTTTCTATCAAGGCTCGAGACAATGAAAAGCAGCGTGCTCAAGAAACGTCGGAGCTAGAGCGCAGAAGAAAAGTCATCGTTTGCAAACACTAGGTCTGGTATGGTTGATGCAAACATTAGGGCGTGGGATGTCATATTGCTCTGTTTCAAGGCACAAACTTCAATTGCAATCACCCAGAGATACTTTAATGCGTTATCATCTGGTCCTCAATCAACTTCACTGCTTCTATTGACAAATTGAGGTTGATTATTTTCTTATAATAGGTGAGTAAAAACCTTCATTTCGTGCTTAAAATTACTTCATTTTATTTCCCCCTTCTTTGATATGTCAAATGAGGATGGTGCAAGCGATCAAGAACTTTATCTCAAAACTTAGTAGGAATTCCTCCCATAAGGCCAAGGGATTTGCCAGACTATTTTCGTAGCAATGCCACAAAAAAGGGCGATTTGATGAAAAAAAATGCTTTGACAGATATAGAGCAGAACGTGTTCTAGTAACTTAAATTTTGGCAGCAAAGTGTGGCCAGTGGGACCTCTCTTCTCTCTAAACTCATGTGACATAAATGCAAAAGTAATGCAGGCAGATTAAAAATAGAAGATGCAGATCGCATGGCATGGTTAGTCTAAATTCTGTACTTTTAATACAATTTGGAAGTGTAGCTAGAATCCCTCATACACAATTTGAGCAACTTGCCCTAGATCTTGAAGCAACTAAGTTACGACTTTTATGAGTAATACATTCTCATCTCATCTTAGATCATGATATTCAAGGGCTGCAGAATGTATTGTGGAATTTGAAAAGAACTTGAGTGAATTTAAACAGAGAATTGTTAGGATCTATTATGGAATTTTATATTATTAAGGGATGCAAGGAAATGATAAAAATTAAAATATCATACATGCAGAGTTTATATGTCGTATATGTCGAGATTATACAGACAAATATATTGGTGGTTAATAATTTAAAATTGAGATCAAAAGTGAATGTCCAAACGTCAAATTCAAGGGCAGGCAACATTTTTATGGGATGAAGAAACTTGTCAATTGCTTATATGTCAAATATTAGCTCAAAATGCATTTCCTTGTAAAAGTTGTTGTATTTAAACTACAACTGCCTTCTGGGAACCATAATTGGTTCTGGGGAGGCAGAAAACAGTTTTGACCCTGTCATGTTTGAATGGCCCTATCTTTCTTCACAGACTTCGGATTGATATGTGGTTTTTTGTGTCATTTTCCTTATCTCATGTAGAAAAATATCGTGGTAATAAAAAAATTTGAAAAAATCGTTTTGTCGAGACAGTTTTACTTTATGTAAACATGAAGCTTTTGGTACTTGACCCCCCTGAGTTTGCTAGAGCATAACTTACAAGAATGGAGGTGTATATATTTTTAGGTATTTTTCTCATGGACCATGACTGCCATATATGAACCCCTAGGAAGGGTTCGAATAGATTTTGTACTATTGATTTTATATGAATTTTAAAGTGAAAACTGCAAATGGACCATTTCTGGTCCATCACCTGACCACTCTAGTGTTAAGTTTCTAGGCTTAAGTAGATTCAACGGTCGAAATTGATGGGATCTCCAGTTACCAAGAGTTTAACTGGCTAGGCCCGTCACAGTTGGTCTTCAATATAAGTTGATTGACAAGCTTCTAAGAGTTGTTGGATTTGGCCATAGTGTATTAGACAAATACTAATCGTATTGAGCATGAACATGAAGGATCAAATCCATTGTACATTCTACTGCATTGAATAACCTATGAAGGATCAAATCCATTGTACATTTTACTGCATTGAATTATCTCTAAGGGTAGAATCAGGGTCAACACGAGGATGAAGAGCAGCAATACATGGAAGTTGATTTGTTATATGCCGTCTACTGATAGAACTGAGAAGCATTTGCATTTGTGCCTAGACCAAGCTATGAATACCTATTGCCAACTCTACGCATGGTACAATGTGATATTAAGCACTACACTGCTTACAGTGGTTGATTCATTTGGCTACAATTGCAGCTCCAAATGCTATAAACTATATTTATAACTAATTACTATATTATATAGTCATTCACCTTGATCATATAGCCTTTCACGATCAATTTCAAGCATAAGTTGGGTTTCTGCTTCAGATGCTTGGGATGAAAAATTGGGAGGATCGCAAAAGCACTTATTCTGGTGGAATATAGCTAAACTATCCATGCTTGAAGAATCACTATAATTAAATGTGTTCTTAATAATAATCATTTTTATGTGGCATCTGCTCTATTAGTGGCCTGTCTCAAATTTGAGGTAGTTTGCTCCTGTGCGAATGGACGCATTGCTCTATGCTTTTTCATGGGCAAATGTGTTAATAAGTACTGATACAGGCCCCTTATAAGCGCAGGATTAATCTGGTTTTTGTAGTAGGAGGTTTTTAGTCACTCAGATGCACTATTATCCCAAAGCTTACTTAAGAAACATGCATTCAGATACTGTTTGAGACGATCCTCATTGTTCTGCAACGGTATGCACCCATGTTCCTATATTCCATCTAGAGAACCAGATGGCTCATTTCTCCTTCCAACAGGTTTTAAGATGGCGTGGATCTATGGCTAGTGTGTACGTGAGGTTCCGACGGTGAGAGCTTCCCATGTTGACCACTTTCAAATAGCTCTTTATAGAAGCAGAAAGCCAGTCTCTTTTGTTGAAGAATTTGATATGGGACCGTGGCCTTGACTCCCAGCGCTCGAGTCAAAAAGGTTTTTTGTATCTATTTCAAGTTCTCCCAGGTGGCAAGTGATATCACTGGTCTCCATACATCCACCCTATAAAGAAGTACCATCTCCATCAACACCTTGAACAAGTGCAACTCCCTTGAGAGACGTTTTCAGTAGGTTGCAGAGTGTCTATGTAACACTTCTCTAAAACATTTTGGGTGACGATCAATGAGATAGAGCATCACCTGATGTGCCTTCTTGCCTTTGAGGAAAGTTTTGTAGTATCACCAACCTAAGCTGGTGCTTAAGCTCCTTGCACTGAGTATTAAACCACCTGTCCCAATGAAAACATGCTGAACACACAAACCTTCTTATATCTTCCAAGACATTGTTCGACATTAAGAGGATTGTGTGGGAAGCTTTAGAATTTCCTCTAACTCCTCTGATAGAAACTTGGGATAAGACTTTGCCTAATTATAACCATGCAAAGTTGAGGCATATGGGAGTGGTCTAATAGTGGATCTGAATCTACTTCCTCATCCCTGCTGCTGTTTATTCCCACTTGCATATGCTTGACAAGGTGCTCTACCACAAGCACAAATCAACAACACTGGATCCGCCCCCCTGATTCTCCTATCTACATTGGATAAACAACACTGGCGATGGAGGAAAACGGTCATTGCTTGAGACCATTGCAAATGAGCAAGTCAAATATGTTACACATTTGAACCAGTTGTTTTCAAATAAAGTCTTCTACTGTCTGAGCTGCAATATGTCATCTGCCAGAGGGTTGAGCTTCCTTAATTGTTCGTGCCTATGCTTGCATCAAATTCTCCAACAAGCATCACATGTCCTAGCTGTCTGTGATGTTTAATGTCATCATATAAAACGACATATAGATCCAACCTGTCAACATCTGAGTGCCTACGATAAAATTGAATCTGCATAATGCGACAACAAAAAAGGGTTTTCATATTGCACTCTTATCCACATGTAGTAATCGCAGATTTTCTATGGTGTATGGTTGATTAAGAAAAGTCTTTAAGCATATTCTTCCTCTGAAATAAAAATAAAAAATTCCCCATGTCCATAAGAGTTTGCAAATGAGAATATGATTATTCTTTACTTAAAAGCGACCTCGTGGCTTATTGAGGCTTGATTGCTTTATCATAAAGCATAAGATATCAAACTTGCATAGAACATTCCCTATATAGTGACGTGGCTAAACATGTCAGCCCATTCTAAATCTAATAACCTATCCTTCTTTACAAGTCTTAAGCATAAGTACCATAGATCAGCGAGTTCTAGAAATCATTGAAACGTATATGAATGAAAACCAAAGGTATCAATATCTTGAATTGCTCATGTTATAGGCTTCCCAAAGCAGAAATTTCAGATGGAAAGTGGCCTTCACTGCTTGGCACGAGGTACGTATATGCTTATTGGGGATCTCATGAGGAAGCTGACCTTATTGCTGCAAAAGAATGAATTTTGGTCAATCAATGAATCAAAGCAAACAAACAATCCGGACTTAAACTCTTCCCAATGATGCCAATTAGGGTCAAATTTTCCTTTCTCACTACCTTGTGGGCTAAGGCACACCTGATGAGCTCAAATTAAAAATTAAGTTTCATCAGAGTAAGGTCACACTTCCTCCCTGCCAAGACCACATTATTTTATGCTTCCAAACAATCCATAAGGCTAACTAGATGATAGAAGTATTAAGAATGGAATCTTGAGGTTGAAATTTTTGAGAAGTAGTAATGGTCGAGTCCAGATCGGGGAGTTTCACTTTTGGATCTATCTGCATCAACCAATACCAGAAACTACGGACTCTTGGGCAAGTAAAAATATGAATAACAATCTCATTATGGGTTTTACAAAGAGAGCAGATAGAGATTTGAACTGATTGAAAATCCCTCTTAATAATATTAGTATTACTAAGAAGAGCATTATGAAGCACAAGCCAAGAGAAGATTTTAATCTTAGAACAAGAGTAAGACTAGTTAGAGCACAAAATGCTTTTGAATTTTTTGATTGATAGATCCTAAAGAGTCGCATGTTTAGCACCTTTTGTAGGAAGGCAGGCATGGTAAATTTTAGAGATCTCATAACATCCTTTTTATTTTAAAAGAGCCAATTGGGAGAAACTCTCTCCACACCCATCCTTGCTGAGATGAGGGGAGTATATAACATAATTATAGATAGATCTCTGAGTTGTACTCCCACCTACCATCTTTTTTCCTCCCAATGCAGCCATTGGTTATTGTCATCAACCATATCCTTAACAGTCAAAATACCAGCACTATGCCATTTTTTATAGCAGGTGAGATGACGAGCAGACATCGAGATGGACAGAGAAGGGGCTATAATAGGAGACCAGAAAATCGAGATGTCTCTAACCGAATTGGTAATCTTGTCATGCTGGAAATTCGGGGATGCCAATTTCTAAGCTTTAAAAATATTCCTCATTAGAGGAGAGGTATTAACAGCACACTCAAAATCATAAAAGGCAAAACCTGGTAGTTGATGTTTCAAAGAGGAACTACCAAATGGCTTACTTTTATTAATCCAAAATCTGATGAAGTCCATAAGTGGAGATTGGAAACCTGAAATAGCTTTCCCATTAGAGGAAAAATGAGATCACATTTTGTCCCATTAAGGGATGCTTAAAATGCCATGTCAGCTTTTTAAACTGTCCAATAAGAGAAGAGCTCCAGTACATCTTATTCCAGTATTATGTGGCAGCCTGTAATTAATGCAGCTGCAACTAACTTCTGTGGTATCATTTTTTCATTATAACTTTTGATCCAGAACTCCGATTCAAAAACTTTTTGTAGCAATGGGTTCGTCTTCACAAGATCTATCTAGTGATAATCCATTCATACATCTTTTACGAAATAAATATATAAGAAATAAGCAAAAAATCAAATTTTTTTAAGGTTAACGCATATGACCATATTGAAATACATCATAACCATATATCATTGGAAAGATCTTTTCATGCCGCATCTAACAAACGCCGCAACATTTTGACAAGTGGATCAAAAGTTATGGGGGAAAAACAACAGCAATGAAGTTGTTGGTGTTGCATTAATTGCAGTTAATAGAGGGTAGCCATTCCATTGGAGGATTCTTATGGGGATGAAATGAGATCTCAGATACATTCTTGGCCCCTAGAAGTTGAGCCTGCTGATGTAGACACTTACATCCTAGCTCTCCTCCCTTCCTACTATGAGCCAGATCTTTCCAAGAGACCAGGTGAGTGCCTTGCCAAATAAAATCTCTAATACATTGCTCAATTTTGTTGTATGCGGCCTTATCTGCTATCAGGGCTGAAGAGAAGTAGGCATGACTACATGCCAACGCAGAATTAGCAATGAGAATTCTACCCGCAAGGGATAAAAGACCCTTGAGAAGAAGGAGCTTCTCCCTGATCCTATTAATCAGAGGCTGCCATGCAACTTTTAGGGAAATATGCACAGCAAGGGGAAGACCAAGAAGCAAGTAATGTCCATCAGGGACAAACTTACATGAGTATCTAGGTGTGGCCAAGGTCTATCAGAGAGAATTGAACATTTGAAGAGATTTAGGTGGATCCCAAAGGCCAAAACTATCCATGAAATTAGTAAAATTGTTGTTATCAGCCTTAATCATAACAAAGGTGTCATTAGCATATTGGAGAATAGAAAGTTGTTTATGAGAATCAGGCATGGAGAGACCTTGGAGAAGCCCGTTATGTTGATAACAGAGAACCATTTTAGTGAGGATTTTAGCTGCAATAATGAAACGGTAAGGTACAAAAGGACATCCTTGCCTCACCCCTCTCTTAATGGGAAAAAATTCCCCTGGAGAGCCATTAATGAGGACACAAGAAGAGGCATTTTGGTTGATGCCCATGATAAGCTTAATGAGGTAGGAATGGATACCAATGTGAACAAGGGATTTCTCCAAGAAGGCCCAAGAAATACAGTCATATGCATGCTTAAAATCAAGTTTAAGAAGGACAACAATCCTGCTTAGTTTAACCTGTTCCAAAAATGTCTTTCAGTGGGGTTACGCAAATCTTTATCTTATACAAATTAATACACAACTCCAAATGACAACTCCAAATTTTCTAAATGGTTGTTTGAAGCATGTTTTAATCATGGAGGAATAACTTTGTGCAAGGCATCTAATTGCTTTGAAGGATTCCTCCAAGATCTGCCTAGCACTAGATTCATTCTTTGTGAGGACATTGTTCTACAAGAAAAAATATCTACAAAACCCATTTCAATTGCAAACTATAGTCCTCGCCAAACTTTGTGCAGTTGAAAACTTTGTGGCATCTTCATTAGAAATCTTCTACTTTCTTGAGATTCGACCCGTGGACGATAAAAATACCTTCCTTCCTTCCTTAGCACCATCAATTTAAAGTTTTGCCCTTTCTACAATTGAAATTTTGTGGCATCTTCAAGAGATCTTCCACTTTCTTGCAATTCATCCTTTAACACCATCAATTATACTCCACCACTTAATCCTTTGATCTTTTATATTTATAAATTGAATACTCCACCACTTAGTTATCGTTTATCGTATATTTTCTTTCTTGACGATATTAATGAACTTTGGGTTGCCCTTGTTTTGAGTAAATATTTCTATAAAATTCACAGTTGGCTAATGGGAAACATCATTTGGATATGGATATATGGAATTACTTGCTAATTGTTCGGTCAAATTTGTGACCATTGCAATGGAGAATGCGATCTTTATGCACTTTCACAAGAATTTGCTCTTTGTTTGATCATTTTTATGGTGGTTCTTATATGTGTTTGATCATTCTTGTGGCTCTTGTCGTAATTAGCTACGACATAATTAGGTGTGGTTGGTAATGGGAGCAATCAATATTGATTGCCCTTTGTATATCTTGTATTCTCACATAAGTTTCAATATAATTCATCTTTGCCTTTGTTTTGGGAGCTTGTGCTCTTGGATATCAGCGTGCATCCCCTTTTCTCCCTTTCTTGGTGCAGCCTTGACATGGTACCAGAGCATTAGGTGGACTGAGATCAACACAGTAATGGAGAAAGATGTAAACTACAACTAGATTATCTTTTCTGGTGCTCATGTGATTCAAATCTCTGACTGCATAGGTTTTTAGCAATAGAAGAGAAAATGACTCTCATTCCTAAGGCTGAAGGAGTTTGGAAAATTGTTAATGGCCAAGAACCAGCACCTGAACTTGCATCAGATGGCAAGAACAAATATGTTCTTGATGCTTAGCGGTGGCGTGACAAGGCTATCGCTACGATTGGGCTTTCTATCGCTGAATCTCTTCTTGGTGAGGTTCAAATGGAGAAAAGTCATGATTTATGGAAGGCTCTAGGCCAAAAGCATGAAAAGAAGACACATACACAAATTATGCTGAAGTGATAAATATGTGCTGGAAAGAGACCGAGAGTTTTGATAAATGCGCAGACTGTATGAAGAATACTTTTCGGCAGATTGAAGCTTCTGCAGAAGAGGATAAGATCACTTCTTCATTACAATTATTTTTCTTACTAAGATCCTGATCCTGATCCTTATTTTTGCTTGCCAGTTCTGATCCTAAGCTTTTGCAACAATATCTCAATGGTCGTTTTTCTCAAAAGATATGGGACGCAGTTGCCTTGGCCCAAGTGAAAACTGGTCATTATCATGCACACATAAATCCCACCTTGGCACCAGGGCCCCAAGCTTATTTGCTTGCTTCATTGTCCAGGAACAAGCTTGTAGCTATTGCATCAATTCGCACGGGGGTCCCTGTCACGGATTGAGACAGGTAGATGGAGCGGCCGCAATTGCCGCGAAGCGGAGACTATGTGCCTGTTGCCCGATTTCTGAGTTATTGACGATGAAAGCCATACTCTTCTCGAAGTTGCCCTACTTTTCAGATAGTCCGAATCATTTTTTTTACCTTAGCATTTCATTCCACGCTTCCACAACTTCTCGAGAGCACCATCGTGCATGACTTGGCATTATACATACTTGAGGTTCTACATGAACGTCTTCAATTACTGAGCCCTCATTAGTCATTATCTCTGATTGTCTAGTACCATCATTACTGCAAAGGTTTTTCCCTTGAAAACCTTTCGAGGCAGGGGTTTTTTAATCCTAGTAGTAATGATTGTACTAGCCCATTGTATGGGTCCCATGACCTATTGGTCTCCGTGGACGTTAAAAAATCTATTATATTCTATTCTATCCAATTCGTTTTACGCAGCTTAGACCTCAACTGTGCAATCAACTCTGTCAGGGAGGCGATTATGATGAGGAAGGATGCTGGGATTATCAAAGAGAGCACAATGTTTTCTTTGCATCCCTCTCTCTCTCTCTCTTTGCAGGTCATTCTAAGCCCAAGTCCTATGCAAAAGGGAATGAGAAAGCTAAGAAAAGGAAGAATAACAGTAGTAGCAATACTTTTAAAGCTGCTGATAACAAAGGCACATCACACAAGCAACAAACTTGTGACTATTGCAAGAAAGGCAATCATACCGCAACAGAATGTAGAAAGAAGATGAAGCATCTTGAGCACATGCGAAAAGCTTTGGAGACAAAGAAAACTTCAGCCAATGTGATCCAAATTATTGAAGAAATACATGTAGCCAATGTGGTTCCTTACAGCTTGAATTATGTTTATTTTTGTAAACAAGTGGCAGCTCCTTGCTCTATCAAATTCATCATGGATTTTGGTGCTATAGTATAAATTAGTTGGCACAAAGATTGGTTTGAAAATTTCAGATCTACCTCTTTCAATCAATTGTTCAAATTGGCTACAATCATGAACATCAAATATGCAAAATGCGTAACATTCAAGTACCCACTAATCTTGGTATTTTCACTCTAAAATGGGTAATGTGTACTCCTACTTTATGCAAAAATCTAATTTTCGTTGCAAGTCTTATTGATATGGGCATTATAGTTTCCTTTTATAGTAAAGACCGCATTGTTTGGAATAAAGTTACAGGAAAGAGTCGTGCTCCTGCTATTCATATAGATAATCTCTACCATTTGGGCCAAGAATATGCTGATCAAGTTGTTCTTCTAGCTGCTGGTAATGGTACTTGTGATTTGTGGTATAAGAGGCTTGGCCACATTAGTTTTGTGATGCTCAACCAGCTGCCACAACTTATAGAAGGTTTTGATCTTTATCATCATCCTACTCTTGCAAGTAGTGAGGCTTGTGCATTGGGCAAATAACACCGCAGGCCTGGTATATATGTTGGGTCTCGCGCTACTGCTCTTTTCGAACTAGTATACACAGATGGATCTATTTCTTGAAGCAAAAATCTGATGCATTTGTCCATTTCCAAGAATGGAAAGTGCTTATTGAGAATCAAGTAGCATATCGGACTAAAAAATTCAGATCTGATAATGGTGGAGATTTTATCAGTCATGCATTCAATCATTTTTTGTGATGAGCATGGTATTGAGCGTCAGCTTACCGAGCCTCATACTCCACAACATAATGGCATTGCCGAGCGGAAGAATTACAGCATTGTCGGCATGGTAGGTTGCTTGCTTGCTCAATCCTCTGCACCCATTCAATTTTGGGCTGAAGCAGTAAGGTAGTCAGTTTACCTTTTTAATAGATTGCCCATTGTTGCTGTGAAAAACTATTACCCCTGAACATGCTTTCACTGGCATTAAGCCAAATTTGTCTCGATTGCGTGTCTTTGAATGTACCGCTTTTACACTTATTCCCAAAGTTAATCGCAAGAACCTTGGGCCTATTAGCAAGAAAATGATCCATATGGGTTCTTCTGACCAATGCAGCCGTGGTTATAGGCTGATTGATCTGGAAACCAAGAAGCTTTGTGTTAGTCAAGATGGTTTTTTTTTTTTTTTTTTTTTGTAGAAACGTCAGTGATATTATATTACATGTAAATACATAGTAATACAAAAGGACAGGGGGGAACCCTGTTATAAAGGCCAAGTTGAAAATTGGCCTTGACTCTCCCAAGAAGCTTTGTGTTAGTCAAGATGTTATTTTTCATGACGATATCTCTGCATTTCAGCAAGCTTCAAAAACTCCTAATGTGGAGATATCTCTGCATGGAGACATAGCAATTTGTAATCCATTGGACTCAATTTCTGATATTCCAACACCTGCACGGTTTTAGCACCTGCAGTGCTTACAATACTACTATTTCCTGATCACAAAGGAGATTTTGATCCATTTGATCAAGAAGGCGATCTTGTCCTATGCAATCAAAGAGATGATCTTGATCATCCTGATCAGGGAGTAGTTGAAAGACTTGGTCAAGAAAAAAAGAAGTGCTTTCCTCCTCAAAGGTTTGCCTTCTATGATAAAATTATGCCCAGCATTATGGAGTTTTGTGGTGCTATTGTTATCAATGAACGCACCAGCTATCATGAAGCTATTTCATGTGCTGATGCACCTCATTGTGGCAGCAGGTGGCACTTGGGAATTGGTTCCTCTTCCTCATGATCGGAAGGTCGCGGGTAATAAATGGGTCTACAGATGTAAACCCCGTCCCGTTGGCACTATTAGCAGCTACAAAGCCCACTTTTAATTGTACAAGGTTTTATAGCAATATGGCATTGATTACTTGGAAACATGTTCTCTAATGGTCAAGATGATGCGCATTCATATTCTTCTTGTATTTTTTGCTTATTACAATCTTGAGGTTCATCAAAATGGCAAGCTTGATGACGAAATATATATGAAGCAACCTCAAAGGCTACATCAAAGGTAGTGTTGAGCATTTAGTATGCAAATTGGTGAAGGCACTTTATGGGTTAAAGCAAGCATCTTGTCCTTAGAACAAGACCATAGATTCTTTCTTCTGAGACCGAGGATTCCAGCCCATTGAGGCTTATTCTAATATTTGCATCTGCCGTCAAGGCAAATTCCTACTCATCATTGCTTGTACATGGATGATTTGCTCATAGGCAACAATAATGAGCATATTGCTAATTTTAAGACAAGGCTCGCTGCTAAGTTTCCAATGCTAGAGTTAGATGAATAGAAATTGCAAGAGATCGAAACAAAGGGATTTTTTCGTATCTCTCAAAAGTACATTGAAGAAAAGCTTGAGCGCTTTGGCATGGCTGATTGCAATTCATCTAAAGTCTTTACGAATCCAGGTTCTCTTCTCACCAAGAAAGGTTCTTCACAACCTGATGCTGAGCGTCTTTCTATAACAAAAGTTCCATTTCGGCAATTGATTAGCAGCTTCATGTATTGCATGGTTTGCACTAGACTTGTAGTTCTCAGCCAATTTTTGGCAGATCCAGGACATACGCATTGAAAATGGGCCAAGCACATCCTCAGATACTTAAACAGTACTGCTGATTATGGCCTTGTATATTGCCACAGTAGTGATGCTTTTTCACCACGGACATACAGTGATCCATCACTTTGCGATATGACAAACAACTCTAGGTCCACATCCGACATTTGTTTTATGCTTGCCAATGCTGCCATTGCTTGGATCAACAAGAAATAGGGCTATGTATCTTTTTCTTCAAGCGAGGTTGAGCATGGAGATGGTGACCTCTCATCAAGGAGGAGTGTCAAGTTATATGATATTGAGATCACCATCTTATTGCTAGATGTGATGTATCAACACTTACAGCACTCAGCATATAGATGTTAATTAAGCACTTTATTAGAATCCAGTAACGACCCTCCACTTGTCATAATTAGCTATGGCATAATTAGGATTGCTTGGTAACGGAAGCAATTAATATTGATTGCCCTTCATATATATCTTGTATTCTCACGTACATTTCAATACAATTCATTTTTGCCTTTGTTTTGGGAGCTAGGGCTCTCAGATTCCTTGGTGCAACTTCGACAAGTATATTGCCAAAATGCAAGGTAAACTCAATAGCATGGAAGATAGATCCATCAGAATGCTTGTTAAGTCATCTAAATGCAAGGTAAAAGAGAATCCACTAAAATGCTTGCAGCACCGCAACTTTGTGTCGAGTTTCAAAGACAGAAACTTTGCCACATGGCATTGTTTGATTAACGTTGGGCCATCTCAAGCCCACATAGTGCAATTACCATATAATACATTGTCAAGATTCCATCGTTCACTTGCCTTCAAATCCATCATCGACTTTTGCTCCTCAATTGCACTTAATCACTATAGCTTACATTCAAAATTATAATTTATATATAGAAAGAGATTAAAAGCAAAGTAAAATTTAGATCTCATCAATACCAGGTTATTGATCACTTCATTATCCCTATCTATTACTCGTATTGAAATCAGCTAGAATCTAGAGTTATGAAGCTCCATCCGTAAAAGGTAGATTTTTGTAAAACTTATTTGGTTGTTGCTTTTGTTGTAGAACAATATGTTAAGCTTTTCTGCCTACTAAAATAACATAGCAAATTAACAAAATTTAAGCATCACATATCCCATTGTAAATTACAACATAGATCTAACTAGGCTTGACCTTCGACTATCTTTCTAGTTCACTGAATATGAAATGGGCTTAAAATCTATTGTAAAAAACATCCAATAATAGTGCATTTATAAGGAAGGTACATCATCCACGCTCCCAAGTCTTACAAGAAATTTATTGCGACGACCTCAGCAAACATTTCTTTGATTCCAAATCTGTGAATTAGATCCATTCTAAAGTCCAACAATTGATAAATTCCTCAGCTAAATTTGAGTGTTGTTTTTCTCTCTCCCGGATTCTCTTTCTTATTGTTGTCTTATATAAATCTAACATGTAATCGGATTACTCACAAGTTTATTGGTTCCCACAATCGCCTACTCAGAGAGAATCAGTTCTGCTGTCTGCGCTCTATATATTACTATCATAAGGGAAGATGTGAAACTTGTACTAAAGTTTTGCTGGATATTATATAGATCCTTATTAATGATTGTTACTTCTTGCTCAGGCATAGTCTGCAATCAATTGGCTTGCTACACCTTCTTGCAATATGCCTTCCTCTGTCACTAACTCATTTTTGGATCCCCCAGCTGTTCCACCTTCCTTGCCTTGAGTTCCTTTCCTCCCTAGCCTCTCTTGCTCTGCCAATTTGCCACTCTGTGTTCCTTTTGCTCTCTTTTTATCTGGTTACTTATCTGCTTCAATTGGACAGATAGAGGTTTATCAGATTCTTGGTGATGATTTTCTGATGCTCCATGGTTCTACAATTTATATGTCAAGGATTTTCCTTTTCTTATATTGTAAAGGCTTCACGCCTTACCTATGTACGTTTCAAGTTATGATTAATATAAAACCCTTCCTTTTCCTCCAGAAAAAAAAAGGGAACTAGCAAAACGCACACCAGAAGATTTTGGCAAGGTATTGTTTTTTAAGAAATAGCTAGAACTGGTTTTGTTTAAAAATAGTTAGAAGGCTTCACCTTGTTTATTTAGAAATAGTTAGAATTGATCGAATTGTCTTACCGAAGTTGTCCAGCTTTGTAATGGGTAATCATTACTTATTGTAATGCAATTTATCATTGCAAGATAGTGCATTATAAATAATGGTTATTGTATTGACTAGGTAGTGGGTACATTTGAAAAACAACTCATAAAACAAATTTAAAATAAACTAGTAACGGTTGCCCGACAACGCTGGGCTTTGAAGTTTATACTTGGTGGTATGTACTGACAATGAAGTTTATGTTGGGGTTATTATCATCAATTTGAGTGCTTTGTGCTATGATAATGCTGTTCTTTATTTTCTATTTTGCCATGGAATTTCAACACCTCAAATGTTTTATAATTTGGTTATTTTTTCAGTAAACACTTGGACTTAAAAAAAGAATTCCAAAAATATAATCAAGTGTATCAAATTTCCACTAAGTACATGTACAATAAGTGATGCAATAAGTCATGTTCCCTTCAAGAAAGTTGGAAAATGCGGCATCAACATCTTTAACCTCTCCTATAGCTGAACAAACCTCAAATGGCACAGTGTTCTTAAGAAACACTTGGGATTTTGTGCACAATTTTTTATAATCTAACTCTTGCTTTAATATTCATAAGGCTTGTGAAATGGATGCATCTTCTCCTTGCGCAAGCTTAGGCTTTTTTGTCTACCAACTGAATAACAGATCCACACTTGAGTCACACTGATGGGCATGGTTGTATTACCTTGTAAGAACTAACAGTGACTGCAAGAGGGGGTGCATTAGAAGGAATGAAGAGTACGATTCAAATACTATTGGGTGCTACAAATGCTGACGTGCTCTTACATAATCACCGATTAGTCATGCCATTTAATAGTCATAAATGATAATATCTATGGTGCTGCCACACGAACCTCAGAAACAAAAATATTTTGACTTCCATGTCCTTATGCTAGGTAATATAAGTAGGAATTCATCCAGTATTGAACCCTGGGTTTGTGGCAGTAGATTGGCTTGTGCCAAATGCACAAAATGTTGTCTTTTAAAGATCTTAATGCAATTTCTATGAGGTATTTAGCCAGATCAAATGATGCAATTATAAGAAAAAGAAACTTTTGGAAGTTAGATGTTGCTTTTATGAAATTTTGTAAGCTCCAAATGTGAGAGTTGGGGCAAGGGTAATATGCCTACAAACTGATGGAGTGTACAACTGGGATCCATGGCATGGCAAACAGAGTCAAGGCCATGTGGAAGAACGATACCTTCAGAGGAACTTGCACAATGACTTATTGTTAACCTTATATCCTAACATGATGCAACTACAAATTTATGAGAAGCGACTGCATACCACGGTTTGTATGGAAGAACAAATTCCTTCCAACCAGCTTCCAAATCGCCCTACAGTGTTTGGAAAATTCCTATTAAACATTACAGGATTTGTATCTGTCACATAAAATGACCCTCTTGTGTCATCATATAAACTAAGGGAAAATCTAAATTAAGAGAAAACTATGGGCCAAAGATTAACAAATGTTGCTTGCCTTTATGAAGGAGGAGCCTTATATTTGTTCTTCTGTCGCAAAAAGGAATGATTTGATTCCCTCTCAATTTTCAAATAAAGTACAACAGCCATATGTTTTGAAGCTATAAACTTTCAACAGATCTGATGAAGGATCAATCAAATACAATGGTTAACTAGTGGATCCTAGCACTGGTGGAAACAATGCTCAAACAAATGCAAAAATATGGACAAAAATACGTGGATGTAGAAAAAGAGAACCGACTCCGCAATACTCTAATAAGAAGTTTTCCCCTACACTTGATAAACAAATGACTATCGCAGCTTACACTGATGTTTCAAGACTGAATCTGTTGTGCCCTGCACTTCATAATCAAACTACTGTATTGGAGCTAGTGTAATTGGATTCTTGTAACCTAGGGAGAATTTTTTGTAATGCCTAAAGCACCTCGTTTATGCTTTGGTCCATATGAAAATCTCATTAAACATACATGTCTTAAAGGGCAAGCAACAATGTAATTCCAAGGAGGACTATATAAGATACTTACCTTACTCTCATAGACACACTATTTTTAAATTGCAGACTACTATCTGATGCCTTGTCTTCTACATAACCAAATAATCCACAAAAACTATACTGCATGCAAGTCTTCTGTACTTTTATTGCAGTGCAGTGCATTTCTCCTGCCATTGGTTAAAACAGTGCCTTGTTCTGTAACAAGCACTGTATTGTTACCAAACAATTGTTGTAAGTCTTAAGGTCCAGTGACTAACAATTACAATTGACCCTAGAGATGGAATAAATGTATGGCCTCCTCTCAAGTTAGCAGTAGTTATACGTACACTATTCATTTTAGTGCAGGATGTGGAAACATGCAACCTTTACCCTGTAAATTATTGTACACGCCATAGTCTCCATAGGAAACTTGATTCCGTAGGATTAATGGAAAAGAAAGGATAACCTAGGAAATGCTGAAAGTTGATTTTGGAGGAGAAATGGGAAAAAAGGGATGGAAACTAAAAAGCAGAAGATGGCCCGAGAGGATTAATGAAAAAGAAAGGATAATCTAGGAAATGTTGAAAGTTGATTTTGGAGGAGAAATGGGAAAGAAGGAATGAATAGAATAGAAACGGGAAAGCAGAAGATGGTCCGAGAGCTCTTTCACGATGCCCCAGAGATTAACTAGCAACAAAAATACTAGAAAAAGTTGAAACTTGAGGTTGCAGCGAAAAATGAAAAAGCAAAGGGATGAAAAGGCAAGCAGAATTCGTAGCAACGAGGGTGGTCCAGAGGAAGAAAGAAGATCATGACTTATGGTATCTTCGTCTCAATGTTTTAGTGATTTTCTAATTTCCTCGGCCTTAGATTTCTAAAAATAAACATCTAACGATCTAGGAACATGCCACGTCAGTTTTTATTGAGGTGGAGGTAGCACATGGATATGCTAGAATTGCAAGAAAGGTTGTAGGCTTGGTTGGGCTGGTGTGCTAAAAAAAAGAAAAAAGAAGAAGTTTAGCTAAATGCTAGAAAGCATGAGAGGGAAAATTTGTAGAGTTTAGCTAAATCACAAAAAGTTTTGGGATTAGTTTTGAGCAAAGTTTAGCTTATGTCATTATGGCTAATAAGAAATATATAATTAGTGATTTATTCCCTGTTGCTATACATTTCCACATCGCTCTATCATAATGGTGTAGTCTAAATTTATTTTTGAACTCTACCCATCCTCTTAACTGGCTATGCTTGTACCACATTGAGCAATAATTTATACCACAACTGATCCATCTCCTTACCACTTTAGCATCTGCTATTAATTGAAGAGGTCCATTCCTGTTATGAAAATTGGTTGGAATTCACTACGGCGTAGTAGTAGCAGCATCCAGAGCATTGACACTTAATGTGCACAAAATTTTCACTGTTTTCCATGCGGTGAGTAAGCCCTTAAGAGAAGAGGAAGCATCTGTGTTGGTCTTAAACCATTGAACAATGACCATGGAAGGGCAACTTGTATTGACATTTTATTATGTCTGCATGAAAGCAGTACGACCTAGAGATATTGAGCAAGACTAGATGTTGGTTTGTGATTACATATGGTTGCATCTAATATATAGCATATCATAATATTATTTCCTACTTCATGAGTGCATAGTCAGTTCTTTTATTACTTTCATTGAGGATAATCGATTACTCAATAGCTTTTGTCGAAGGCATCAATTAATATAAAATCAATTTCAAATGAAGGCCCACATGACACGCCTTAGTATGCTTTGTTACGGTTTACTTCAAATCCTATATTTTAAATTTCTTTGAAAGAGCTACAAATCGTTTCTTCTTGAGACATTACTTATCCTATCACATACGGATCGTACGTGTTCACACATATAATTGCTAGTAGACTTTAGATGACGAGTCCAAGCTAGCATTGAATTTGTCAATAAGCTAACATTGAACTCCATAGATGCTAAAATATATTTGACGCATTGCTTTGACAAGTTGAGTTAGGAAGAAACCTTATTGTTGTTGTATTTTAGTTGTGTGAGATCTGATATAAGAATATGAAAAGGGTGCAATATTATGTGGACTTCACAAGGACACAAGATGTTTAATTGCTAGAAAACATATGTATGGTAATCATAATGTATTGATGGAAAGCCGAGCACGTGAATACATGTGCAATTTCACCTTCTCCATGAAGAAATACATATAAGAAACAATCTTTATGGCATTCCTTTGTGCCACAACATAACTTATTATTATTCTTTGTGTTTTGTGGTTTTGTTGACCCAAGTATTTCTACACAAAGTGAAGTTTTCTAGCAAAGTTGGATATATCTTCTAGCTTGCTAGGTCCCACTTTTGTGGTATAGTATCCTTAATTTAGAGATACAAGACTATTCTAAATCAACCATTCCACCATGAATAATACGCACGACTTTCTATGTTGTTTTTCTAAGATATTTAATTACATTGTTCTAAATTTTATGTAAATGTACAACATAGTGGAGAACTTTTCTAATTATACTTGTATAATTCTTGTTTCACTCATAAACCCTTGTAGAATAAAGGAAAGATGCTTTCGGATCCGTTATCTCATCCACAGCTAAGTGTTCTCAAAGTTATTCTTATTTGATGATCATTTTCTCCACATCACTATGCGTAGGATGTACATTTGCAATGCAAATCATTTGATTCAATGTCTGCTATGAATATGCATAGATTGGCATAGTAGGATTGCACCTCCTCACCTAGTACATCAAAAATACGCAAAGTTGAAAACCTTTATAAATTTATAATGGAACTAGAAAGAAGTGTCAACAGTGGAGCAATAAAGTAGAGGTGGAAGGCGGGGCTTCATTAAAAATTGGAAGTGCAACATCATGTAGAAGCTAGTGTATTCAACATGGTAGACATTAGCATACATGGATATGCAATGGTTAGACACCTAGTATTATATATTTAACATTTATGGTTGAAATGGGAAATATGGGAAACTGAAGAGACTACTTTTTCAAGTTGAACTAAAGCAATAACCAAAAAAAAGAAAAAATATTTCAAGAAGTGCATCTTTTTCAAATTGTCTGCCGAATTTAAAACTCATTTATATTCTCTTTTAGTTTAAATACATTTCCTACACCATTCCAAGATATGCAATGAGAGATAAAGCAAGAGGGATTTGCGCATATCCATATCTATTTTTTATTCCCCCTGGATGTAAGAAAATCAAAACTGTTAGGACTTCAAATCATCGCGTATGACCAACATCAAACTAGTGGAACTCTACTATCACAATCATGGAATCAAACTTGACCAATCTTGGTCCTTTTATAGAGATGTTTCATTATTATACGTGGAGTTACTAGGACAATTTAAGGCACTGATGTTGAGGCACTGGTGTTGGGCGCCAATGGTAAGTTATAACTTCTTTAGCCTGGTGATTACTAGTGATTGTATGGGTGGTAACATCGAGCAGACAAATGTTTAGGAATGGATCTTGGAAGGAAAACAATGCTCTTAAAAACATGGATAGCAGTTTCAAGCAGAACATTAAGAGCAGAGGCAGCTGCAAAGGCTAAGGAATTTGATGAATGTTTTAGTGCACCGTCAGAGCACATAAAGCATGACATTCTCTGTTTGATCCAGTAAATGATGAGCATGGGATGTGACCCTGGAAAGAAACATGGAAATATATTTCAGTTGGGGATTGGCTTATACCGCTATCTCACTTTGAAGATATGAGTCAAACCAAGTTGCAAGGAGGTACCCTGTCTTTTGAATGCAATAAGATACAACTGCTTCTGGAACATGCAAACGGAATGCAACAAGATTTGCTGATATAGGAAGAAACTCACAAGAATGCTGGAACCTACTCTGTTTCACTTGTCCATTCCCAATAGGCTTAAAAGGTTGAAATCCAAGGCAGTCATACACTAATCTATTAGCCATGAGGGAGTCAAGCTGTTAATATTACAATTGAGCTTATCAAAATGTGCAAAAGCATCAGTATTATTGGTATATATTGGCTTGGTTTCGGCTATTTTGTCATAAAGCATGGTCCAGTACTTGCTCAAGCAGGAAAGAATATTCCGCCCTAACTCCCAATTTTACTTCCAAAAAATGGAAGTCTACCCTTGACCCTCAAGCTTTCGAATGGCTGCTTCATCTTGCATGCACCTCGATTCAAGGATTAAATCCAGTGTATTGACACGAGGAAATCTTGAGGAACCTTTCCAGCAAAATGGGGGTGTAAATAGGCATGGATTTGATCCCAAAACAAGCCCCCAACTATGTGGGTACAATTGGATTTATTAAAGCCTATACCCAATTAATTACACTCTGCAGACTTCTTTTGGAAGCAAAAAACCATCAAGATCTAATGGTTTTTCCTCCCAACACCTTGTCGCGTATGTGGATGTCGTTTGCATGGTAGAGGGGTTTGCCAAGGCCATAGGGCCCTACCCGACTTGGATATGGAGGATAACAACACTGTAATGGTCAAGAAAAGGTAATACAAGCAGCAAATTTCAAAGCAAAGGAGGGAAGCTTCTATGTAGACAACTGTGAGCAATAGAAAACTGGGCATCAAAAGAAACATGAAAGGCAGTCAAAGGAAGGAAGGAAGGAAGGAAGGAAGGTACTTTTATCGTCCACGGAGACCAATCGGTCTATGGGACCCAATACAAAAACGCAAAAGAAGCGGATTACTGCCGGATTAAAAAACCCCGCCTCAAGGGTTTTCGAGGAAAACCGGGTGGCAAACAATCACTCACCGACAAACTAACATACAAAATGCAGAAACACCCAAATATATATAGTCATGCACCGCGACCAAGAAAGGCCTAATCACCGAAAGCGGCCAAAGGGGGCAAAGGTGACCTCGCGCAGTCCGGGTACCTCCTGAATGTACGACCCTGTGGCACGACTGACGGTGTGTTCATCAGCAAATGTAGTGGGGCAAGTCCGGCCGTACTAAAGGGAGCGTATCCGGGCGGATCCGACCGGAATTTGGGCAACTCGAAAGTGTGAGGCTCATCCTCAATGGCACCGGCTTTGACAAAGACCGACAGAGCACATCCGGTCCCAAGGGGCTCCCCAATCCACCGCCCGCCTCGATCTTGAAGATGGTGGGCACTGTCGCGAATGGAGGCAACGAGTCCACCGAGGGGCAGGCTGGGAACGGGGCAGAGTCAGGTGGCCGGGCCCTAACAGGGGTTGATGTGCTCCTTGTAATGGGTCAAGCGTTTGACCGGGCTCTAGGCCCTTGAGTCCCGTGGCTTGCCAAGGAAACAAGCATCTAGGTACTTCCCAGGCCGTCCACGGTCGTCCCGTGCATGTCCCACCAAGACGTATCATTGCTCCCCTCGCGACGTTCCATTCGCGAACTTCACCGGATCTCTCTCTTACCCCTCCGGGCCCTAAGCGCCTGGACTCATTACAAGCGGTGTAAGTGGAGCCGAAAGCATCACCCATAGTAACAACTTTCTCAAAATAGCGATGTGTCTATCAGGGCTGCCCGGAAAGCGGCAAGAATCGGTTTCACGCAGCAGAACTGGATAGGGAATCAAGGTTTCACCCTGGGCGCCCGCTGGGCCAAAATGCCATGCACTTTTGCTCCAAGTCATTCCATGTGGCCAAAGAAATCCATCGCCCCCAAAACCTGCGACCTCGTCTGGAAGGGCCGACAGCTCACCAGCGTCTCTCGAATGGATATGGTGATGGCCCTAATCATAGAGCTCGCAGGATCATTGTTACGCGATGGCATAAAAGCTTTCCGGCCCTAGCGCTGTCACCATAAGCGGATAGATTTTTCCCGCCAGAGCGAGGGAGGGGAACTCCACCCTAGATACTTAGCGGGTGGGCGTGGCGCCCACGAGGCTGTCCCGACATGTGAGTGCGAGGAGGCATGGGGTGGCGGAAGAGGATATGAGAACCACCCGGTCGTCTTGGCCGATTCACGCATGTCCTAATGAGTAGCGACAAAATGTGTCTAGGGCATCGGGTGAGGTGATAGATACGGGGTGTGGGCGGCAGGGCCAACATCGGCCCTCGATAGATGAGCCGGGGCGGATGACACGGTGCAAAAGCCGTATGCCATCCCCCCATGCTCGCAGGCGCTGGCTCACGGCGGGACAAAGGTGGGTCAGCCACGCCTTGTGAATGGGGAAATAACCCCGCTTTGTGGTCCATTGCTCCGGGGAGACCTTCCTGCAATTTCTGTTGAAACGGGGTAGTGAGGACCGGCACACGCGGCTGCAGCCCATTGAGTAACTTCGCCTGCATACCGCCGAGGGTCACCTGCCTTCCCATTAGCCGGCTGCGTTGCAGGCCCTCCTCAACATCCTCCTCCCGAGAACCAATGGGGGCCATCCGGCGGGGGTATGGGCGTATGCAGCGTCCTCTGGCCGGGTCATAGAGCTGCTGCAAAGTCGCATTCCTAATCGCCGGGTGTGATGTCCCCCGCCAATTTGGGCTGGCCTTGAAGCACTCTGGCCAAAGATTCGAGGGATGAGGTGTCGGCCGGGGCTAACATCTCCCCCGATGTTCGGGCAAGGTACCGCGCTTCTCTCTCCTTCCGGGAGGGCGGTGCATGTGTGAACCGCAGTTTTGCACCGGATCCGGATCGTGAATGTGCCGGGCTGCGCTGCGTTCTTTACACTCGCATCAAACCGCCGAGTTGGAATGCAGAATGTTGCTGACCACGGCGGGAGGGGGTCTGCCAAAGCACATGTACGTGCATCCCGTAATATCGAAGTCGGGTGCAGTGCATCTGCTCTAGTGTGGAGGTCCATGGAATTACACGGGGAGGGCGTCCATGAGCATCTCGGCGTCAGTCCCTCTGCCTGCTCATAATCTAGTCTCAAGCTGAGGGGCGAGGGGCATAGTGGGGTTCTCGGGCGGCTTGCCAAACCAAGTCCAAATAAAGTGGGAGGTGATGCAGTGGAAACCTCCTCATCTCAGAAGCATGCATGCCCACCCGAGCTTGTTGGCGAGATGCATGCTAGCATAACTTCTGAGCACATAGTCCACCACATAGACCCTCCCCGATTGTCCTGTGCTGCATGTGCACTTGCGAGAATCAGGCCGCTGTGACAGGCCATTTGCAAATTATCCAGTGAAAATGCCACATAGGAGAACAACTGTCTGCCAAAGCGAGTGACCTGGCTGTCATCCGATGCTCGTGGCAGGTTGCTTCTGCGGGGGCATAGGCTGGGGACATCACGGCCCGGGGGGCTGTTTGGGGTGCTCTGCTCTGTCTGCATTGAAGTCTCCAGAAGGATGACCCTACCCAACTCTTTGGAATGGCTGGCATGTCATCATATATGATCGACATATGTCCATCCATCCGTGACGGGTGGTCACATAGAAGGTGCTCATGAGGGAAATAACAAAGTGCCGGAAAAAGAGAGGGTTGCTTTTAATCGTATGCGCAGCCACTGCAACCCACAAGCACCGGGCCAGTTCTGCCTCTCGAGGGTAACCGAATGTGCCAAGGTTGTCCAGGCAGCGCCACCTGGGTCATGACCCTCCGTCTCCGTGATATGTCTGGTAACCCAAGGCCTGTAGCCTGTGCTCAAAGATGTTTCATGTTCCATGAGAAAGATGAGATCCAGTTACCCAGCCCATGACGGGATCGCCTCCGCCCGCCAAGGGAAGCCTC